>VNJU01002584.1:0-14268 GCA_008042675.1 Drosophila seguyi | reverse complement strand
ATACGAGGAATGGGATATTACACATTTTCATCAAATGACAGCGTTATATCACCACAAGAAGCTAAAAACAATTCCATTTTGATATTTGATGACGTTGGATCAGAAAAGCAGGATAATATACGAAGCATTTTCTCGACGGGTCGCCATAAGTCAGTCGATTCATTCTACCTGAGTCAGACATATAGCCATATGCCAAAGCACCTAATTCGAGATAATGCTATTTTTATTATAATTTTTAAGCAAGATGATTTAAACTTACGAAACATTTATCGAGATCATGTAAGCAGTAATATGAGCCTTGATTCATTTATAAATATAACAAGAAAGTGTTGGGAGACTAAGTCTGGATTTCTTCTTATTTGGAAAGACGATGAAATGAATTCTGGACGATATAGAAAAGGTTTATTATGCACAGAAATTTAGAGAAGGCTGAAAAACAAAAAAAAAATATGTATATATATTTAAATAAATATAAATGTAAATAAAACAATTTCAAAAATAAATGTAGAAATAAAGCAATTTATTTAAGTTTTTAATAGAATAATTTTTTAAAAAGTGTATTAAATCTAAGAAAATCAAATTCAAAATAATTATAATGTGTACAATAGTTATTGTAAATACTTTTAATAAAAAAAAAAAAAAAATATATTTCCATATGTGTTTAAATTACTATAAAATTTCAGATTTCTCAATCATCATCTGTCATCAGTTTTTAGAAAAGAAAGAAGCCAGCGCACAAAAGCTCTATTACCCTCTCTTTTCAGGACTTTTTCAACAAGGTATTCATCAGGAAAACGCGTTTTTTTCAGCTCTTATTTGTAAAACCCACCCTTATTGCCTCCTAAATCTTCCAGTAAGTATGTTGTAGGATAAGAATTTTGTACTTTAAAATTTTTGAAGATTTCTGTGCTCCAATTTGGAGTATTTGACTTTTCTAATACTCCCTTGTAATTACTAATTCGTACATTTTCTCCAATCTTTAGTTTGCTACTTGTAAATAGTTTTATGTTACTGTAAACAGTTTTCAAAAAATGTTTCTCATTGCAAAGGTTCACACTGATAGGTGCCATTTGTACTGTTCTGTGTGTTGTTTTGTTATTAAAAGAAATTAGACGTTTGTACATATAAATCCGTTTGTATGTTCCATTAAAACTGAATTCTATCCACATGAGTTCTTTTAATGTTCTATTAAATCGTTCAACAGTTAAAGCCCTTTGTATATTAAAAGTTAAATAATGAATAATTTTATATCGCTTCATTAATGCATTAAATTGGTTGTTGAACAACTTTTTTTGATCATCCGTTTGAAGATTCTGAGATACTCTACCACCAATCTTAAATACTTTCCCATGGCCTCAGTAACATCATTGACACTTTTTGTTTTAATTGCTTCACCCCAAGCAAATTTGGAAAACATATCAATTACCATTAGCAGGTATCGATATACATTATTTGAGGATGATTATTTCTTATATCAACAAAGTTAATCTGAAATAAATCATCAATTCCCCTCATAATGACTGTTTGCGTGATGGAGCGTGTAATTCATTTATAATACCACGTCTACTCATATTTTATTTTTAATTTATTTTAATATTGTAAAGAAAGTCTAATTATTTAGAGAGCCTAATTTTTCCAATAATGCTTGACATAACAAGATGAAGTCGCCCAATTGATCTTCAATATTTGCTGTTTTAATGTCAGGTATAGTCACAATTAATTAATTTCGAAGTGAAATAATTGAAACCCTTAGTCTCTTTACAGATTCATCAACAAAGTCTTTGGTAGCTTTATCGTCCGATTGTCTCAAGTACTTTAAAACTTTGTCGAATTTCATCTTGATACTTGATATTCAATGATGATAGAGATACTCTCAACTCATGAATGGATTTATCAACATATTCTTTAATTACTATACCTCCATTCTCAGTTGGAAAGCCTCCTTTTTTTATACGCCTATTTTGATTTCCATCGGTTTCTAAGTAAAGTCTTGATGAAGTTTTCTCATATCGTTAAGGCTTATTAGAGTTATGTTTTTCATGTATATAGCATCCAAACTTGTCAACATACGTTATGCAAATAACCCTATTTTATTTTTATTTTTATTTTTTTTCAATTTTATTTTTTTCACAAACCATTTGAAATTGGCGGCAGATGAAATCACGCATGTTTTTAAATAGCTAATATTTTATTTAAAATAAATTTAAAATATTGGCGCGAAAATAAATAAAAGTTGCTCGACAGCTCTAGTCGCTGGCTGCCGACTGACGACTGAACCCGACTTCGAAATTTGGAATTTATCGATCTGGCAGCATCGAAATTTACGACACGTTTGGTGTTTTCAAAGACACCAACAATATTTTAGTGGAAGAACTGTGGCACCTAGGAATTGTTTTTCAGTATTTTTGCAGCGGAAGTGGTTTCTGTGGCATTCCTGTATATTTAAATATTATTTTAGCCTCCCTCAATTCTTTAACTATAGATTGCATTTCATGCGTGAGACTTGAATTTCCAGGTGATCGTGATCCGATAGACGAAATTCGGTTTATTCATCTCAAGACTTATAAGCCCATTCCCGGTTACCATTTTTTTTAGTTTGTTTTGGTGTAGACTCGCCAATTGGAGATTTAGCTAAAAGTGGTTTAATAATTTCCGAATACTTCAATGCCCTTGTTCCTTCCACCTGTCCATTTGGAAGAAAGCTTCTGTGATAGACATTCGGTTTTAATAAAATTTGTCTTTAAATTTCCAATTAATTTGTTTTAGGTGTTAGGTAGGTGATGACATATTAAAAAATATTATCCATTTGTAAGCTGCCAGTTTTGTCCATCTTTGATAGACATTCGGTTTTAATAAAATTTGTCTTTAAATTTCCAATTAATTTGTTTTAGGTGTTAGGTAGGTGATGACATATTAAAGAATATTATCCATTTGTAAGCTGCCAGTTTTGTCCATCATCAAATTCAATATTATTGCTTGAAACACTTATGTGACTACTCCCAAGCATTAATTGACCAATTTCATTTTCTCTAGGACCAAAGCGTTTTCTCGAGCAAGTTTACTAATGTTGAAAATTTCGAACTTTTGTGAAAAGGTTGTTGACTTGTTATCACATGTGATGTGGCAGGAGCATCAGAGTCCTTCTCTTGCTCCTCTTCATCCTTCTCTAAAGCCGATTGAGAATAGAATACATCGTCATCATCATCTTCTCATCATCAACTTCATTATTAATATTTGTCTTTATTTTTACACTCCAGCCATATAATTTGTGTTCACCATTATATATAGGGGTTGAGTTTTATTTATTAGTATCATAAAATAAAAGTTTCTTTTTCTTTAGTGATGTATCACTGTCTTATGAAGTAGTTTTGCTTAGTTTTTATTTCAGTCTTTGCTTTAATATAATCCTTAGTATGTACCATGTAGTATTTTATTATCATTAACAATTTCATTCAATGGTTCATTCAATGGTTCAATAGGCTTAAATGTTTCTTCCAGTCCCATAATATTTCGTGATTGGGATTGTTTTAATTCAAAGAATTTTTCTTAAGAGCATTTCCACTTTTTGTCAGTTGATGTAAAATATTTTCATTCATTATGCTAAATTGTTAGTTATAAAAAAAAACTGGTTATTACCCCTTTGCGGTTAAGGAATGTACTGAAAAAAAAAAATATAATGCGATTACATTTATAGCTCATATCAGAAAACCAGATGAGACCAGCTACCATATCAGTTAATCAGACCTGGTAGCTATCAGTTAAACAGTCCTGGTAAACAGACCTGGTAAACAGGCCTGGTTAACAGACCTGGTAAATAGACCTGGTAAGTAGACCTGATAACCTGATCAGTTAAGCAGACCTGGTAGCTATTCATTCCTAAAAACAAACAAAAAAATTACAAGCTGAAAATAAAGTTCTCACAATCCCAAATTTATTTATTGTATTTTTTTTTTTTATATATATATATTTTTTTTTTTTTGTTTTTTAAGGGAGCCAAAAGGAAAAGCTGGAAAGTAATTTTTTCCCATTTCCCAATCCCAAATAAGAACATTTATTAAGTTTATTTTAAAAATACCTTTTAATACTAAAATAATCTAAAATGCAGTCCTCTACTGCATTATACCTCTCTGGGAGGTATACATAATAAATAAACAATTCCAACCCTCACATTTTCCCCATACTTTCCCTTGATGCGAGAAGCCCCAAGGATTTCAAATCCCGTATTAATCGGGATCTGATTAAGGTTAAGCTTACCTTTAACTCTGCACAAGCTAAAGGCAAGCATCAGGGGATCCATCTCAATGTCCTCAATTAAGGCATCCAAATCCTCTTGGTAGCGTTCATGTCTGCTGGTGGTGTTGACTTGTGGTGGGGATGCTGCAGCTGGGGCTGGAGCTGTTGCTGGTAGGGCTGATGCTGGTGGAGCTGAAGCAGGTGGTTCCGAGCTAGGTTGGAGCTGATGGTGGTGGAGCGTGAGCTGTTGCTATTGCTGGTGCTGGATGTGGTGCTGTTGCTGGTGCTGGTGCTGGAGGTGGTGCTGTTGCTGGTGCTGTTGCTGACTGCTGACTGCTGGTCACTGAATGATACTTTTCCTCAAAGAACTGTCTGAATTTATACCCAGCAAAGGAGTGCATTTCTTTCCCCACTACTCTTAGTTTCGTGTAGTGGAATGAGAAAAGGGAACAGATCACCGAAAGGTTTTTGTAGGATAATAATAATAAAAAACAAAAAAAAAACAATGGTGGTTGTAAATTTCCAAAACTGTCGAAGTAATATGAATATAATCCATTCTTAAAATACGCCACCCAATGCGTTCCATTTGATGAAGAGTCGGTTAAATTTATAACACCGCCCTCATGATTAAGCGGGAATTTCGGTAACTCGCCTTTCATATAGACTTCTTGAAAGTGTGGGATATTTTAAAGCCAAACCTCATTATATCAAAGTTGGATAATGTCCTTTAGGCTAGCTCATTTAACTCTTTTTTGAATACATTTTTGCTGTTGTTTATTTTTTAAAAATGAAATCCCATGTCCTTTCCTATATGGTTGTAAATATAAGCCTTCTCCCAACGCAACTGATTCCATTTTTCGAGTATGTCTCTGGTTTTCCTGCAACTGTGCTTCAGCCATTCTTGCATAATTAATAGTCCTTGCTATTGTTGCGCTACCTGATGCCAAACTCCCAACAGCACTTAGAGCTGTTTAAATTGGAACGAAATTCAAGAAGGCTTGTATTTGTATTTGTTCCTGCTTTACGTGCTACTTGCATTCAATATTTCAAGTGGCTTATTCTTTTCCAATTCCTTGGTGGCATGATTGATTATTGATGCAAGGGATTTTTTTATTGCCTCTTTTTCACTTGCTACGTTCCCATTCAACATTTTATCACAGCTTTTATCATGTTATATTATAAAGATGTTTACCCATTTTATAACAATGTATTTTATAACAATTATCAAAAGATTGTCATTGAATAAACTACATATCACAATAACATGCGTTTATTAAGACAAAAAATTTAGGGCGGATTGCATGGAGAGAACAAACCTCCAACCTCAACCTAAGTATGAGTACTTGAAAAAACTTATCAAACCAATACGAGGAATGGGATATTACACATTTTCATCAAATGACAGCGTTTTATCACCACAAGAAGCTAAAAACAATTCCATTATGATATTTGATGACGTTGGATCAGAAAGGCAGGACAATATACGAAGCTTTTTCTCGATGGGTCGCCATATGTCAGTCGATTCATTCTACTTATCTCAAACATATACACATCAGAGATCGGCACCGGTGCCTGACTTGAGCACTACAAGTATACTCGCATAAAAAGCGGTGGCGGTGTTACTCACACCGCATCAAATGCGGTTGCGGTGTTACTCACACCGCATAATATGCGGTTGCGGTATTTTACCACCGTAAAGTCTGTGTGAAAGACACAGACAATACACAAAAATATGCGTTGAAATAAGACACACTCAAAAATATACTCCGTCTCTTTCACGCGCGGAAATTCTCTAAGTCGCCCACCGCCTAGCAGAATACACATGCCTAAAATCGACCAAGGCCAATGTCACACACGAAAATATTTACAATTTGCTAAAAAATAATTTAAAGCTTAAAGTTGCTTTTGCATATTTCCTTTCGATCTCCTTTTTAAAACCTTTGCAATGGCACCAAAAATGTTTGTGTTGTTTTTGCACACACAATTATATATGTATACTCAGCTTACACGAGTAAAAAGTCAACCAGTCAGTAGGTTTCTGGCACCGCATAGAAGGACTGCACAAAAGAAACGAGTAAAAAAACACCGCATCATGTTTTGATGCGGTGCTTTGTGACGCGAGGTTACAAATACTGTGTGTGTATGCGGTGTACTTGTAGTTGCGGTGGACTATTGCAGATCTCTGATACACATATGAAAAACACTTAATTTGATATAATGCTAATTTTATTATAATGTTTAAGTAACATGATTTAAACTTCAAAACATTAATCGAGATCATGTAAGTAGTGATATGAGCTTTGATTAATTTATGAATATATAAGGTTGTCAAATATCTCCCTTACGCCTTTTTGTCTTTTGAATTTCGCGGCTATGTACAAAGCGCTACAGAGCTCGTATCTGGCTATACATAATTTGAAAGGTCTTGACATAACCTACAAAACGACGCTATGCATGATTAGTTTGGATATTGCGTTCAAAAGTTATAGACGTGTAAACATGGAGTTCACTAACGCCGAAATTCGCGCTATTTTAACAAGAAAGTGTTGTGCGACTAAGTTTGGTTTTTTCCTAATTTCGATCAATTTATTATATTATAATACTGGAAACATTTCAGTTATAAGTGAAAAATGTACTAATGATGTTAATAATTTAATTAAAATTAAGCTTTATATTGAGTACATCGTTAACAATTGCATTAACTGGAAACACTTCAGTTATAAGTGTACACTTTTTTCCACAAATTGGGCCAAAACGAAATTATGAATGTGCTCCTATTGATTTCTATACATTCAATTCTTTTCCGAATGTTGACACGAGGAACAATCTATTTCATATTGGGAATAAAGTTATTGAAATACCTGTGGGATCTTATGAGTTTGATAATATTATGAAATATATATTTAATAAACTAAAAGAGTTTCAACTTCATGACAGCGTCAAAATTGAATGTAATAACAATACATTTTAAGTCCAAGCTGTTACTAAAAATGAAACTGTATATTTTAATCATGAACGATCAATTGGTCAGATATTTGGATTAAATAAACAAAAATGAAGACAACATTATGATGAAATTTACAACTCGGATAATCCAATAAACATTTTAAAAATAAATTCTATTAGATTGGAATGCAACATTATTAGCGGATCGTATGTGGGTATGAATTTGGAATAAATGTACCGTCTGGATATAAAATGAACATTGCACCACGGAATTTAATTTATTCACCTGTCAACTGCCGAAAAATACGCACACTCAATGAACGGATAACTTATCAGAACGGAATAAATTTACGAGCGGAAACTGTAACAATTCGTTTGCACTTACGATCAGTAGAATGATAATCTATAATAAAAAGCCTGTCCTTCGCTTCCCTATCAACATTTCTAAATCAAAAGCTGAAGTGAAAAAAACATCCGAAGGAGTTTAAAAAAGTCGAACTGCTCTATCATCATTGATTTTAAAATCACTTGGATTTAATATAAAAAAGTAGTAGTTTTAAATTAATAACATTTTCCATGATCAAGAAAAGCTATTGAATGATAATAGTATCATTAAGAAGGAATACAACTTTTATTTTCCATATCACAATACAAAACCAAGACTTATATGTCTTTCCATGTGAAAGCTTTCTCTACTTTGACGAATCTCTTAGCAAAACTGCTGCACTTTGGCGAGAATTGCTTTAGTTGGTGATTTAGGTGTCCGTCTGGATCCTAAACTTGACTTTATTGATCATATTTCATGCATGGTGAATAAAGCCAGAGGTGTGCTTGGATTTATTAAACTTTGGTCGAAAGAATTCAATGACCCGTACGTTACAAAATCTCTATACATTTCTTTAGTTCGTCCTATCTTAGAATATGAATCTTGCGTTTGGAGCCCTCAGTATGGGGGCTAAGGTTCTGCTAAGGAAGCGTGCGCGCCCGTCGCCGCGCCGATCTGACTCAGCCAGTGGGAGTTGGCAGTCATATGCCGACTACCAAAGACCGACCATACGTGGTGAAGAACCACATCCTGCTCGAGGTGCCCCTGCTCTAGACTAAATATGGCGGATCTAGAGAGGACAGCTCGAATAAACCCGTAATCACCGGTGCTACCGTACCGTGCCCCTGTGATGAATGGCACTACGTTAGTGTGTCTTTTAACGGTGGCTTCCGGATACCTGGCATCTCCGGTCGTACAAGCGCCCGATCTGGGGTATGAGGCTCTGCCCCGGGGGATACTCCTTTCCTGCTCATTACTCGTGGGACCAATATATGGATACCAACATTAACGAAAATGAAACAGGGTGCTCTAGCAGCCCCACATCGATTAACATCGAACCTATTCGGTAGCCCGAAGAAGCCATGTACATCTGTTGACAAGGCTCTGGCACCGACACCATCACCATGGAAGAGGAAGAAGCCCTTCTCGCCTCTCCCAAGGCAGATAAGCCTAAGCGGATTGCTCTATCGGGCGCCGCAAGGAAAAGGTTGCGCAGACACATTGCGAACGGCATGCCCTTGGAGGAGGCCAAAAGGCTCGCTCAGAAGCATATGGACCCTCCTAGGGCAGGACCCAGCAAGAGTGGCGCGACCACCAAACGCTTAAGATCGGCCAATACGACCCCAGAAGAGGCGTCGTCAAAGAAGGCCATGACTTTAACCGCGGCACCAGTGCCCAGACGAGGGAACCTGCAAGCGTACTGCCTGCCACGGAGGCTCCAGCAGACTCCGCAGCCGCAGCTGCGGCTGGGCAGGCAATACAGGAGCAGACAACCCAAATCGGTGTCATGGCCTCTTATAGGGATGTTGCCAGCTCGGTGGAGATGGCAATACTCTTGACCGATTATCCTAGCAGTCTGCTCACGACAGAGGAGCTCTCGACGATCCAGTCCGCCATCCTGACGAGGGTGATGGCTCTGAGACACGGCTCTGTTAAGCCTCTGTTCTCCGGCTGCACCTTTCGTCCGGGCTGGATGGCAAACACATGCGGAAACGCGGAGACAGCCGAGTGGCTAAGCACAGAGGTGCCAAAGCTCCGGCTGTGGAAGGACGCCCGCATTAAGGTAGTTCCTGAAGCAGAGGCTCCACGTGCCGCTGTCTTCATCGGCTACTTTCCGCTGCCAAGCGCGGACATGAAGACGGATGAGGTTCTCAACCTCATTGAAGGCCAAAACAGCGGCCTGCGCGTGGAAGACTGGCGAGTCTTTCACCGCGAAATGAGGCAGAACACGGCCTGACAGTTGCGCTTGACCCTGTGTCGGCAAACCGACTGAAAGCGTTGGGCCACCAGCTCAACTTTGCGTGGGGTACGGCTACGCTCAAGCCAAAGGCCGGCGCGCAAAATAAGGCACAGGCAGTGGCTCCCGCTCTCGCAGTGGAAAAGCCCACCTGCTCAACGGCCAGTGCTCCTGATATGGCTTCTGAGACACCACAGGGCACCGTTGTGACCCAGGAGCCCGCAGCACTGCGGAAGATCCTGCGCCTTCCTCTCTTTGGACGCATAACGCGTGGAACCGGGCGCACCACACGAGGCACCGGGAGCGTAACAAAGAGTGCAAGGCGCACACAGGAGGAAGAGGCCCTTCTAGGCACAAATCGTGGCCGGAAGATGGCGGCCAGGGGCCGCAAGAGGGCGTACTAATGTCCGGTCCCCCTCCCCCCACTCCTCCAACACCAGGAGACACCTCCGATGTCTCCAAGCGAACCTCCATCATGCAAAGGCCGCATCCGACGTCCTTTGCGAGAGGTTCGCTAGCATTTATCCAGGAACCGTAGATAAATGCTGGTCGTGTCCTGGGGCTAAGCACCCCATCTGGTAAGCTGGTCTATGCAAACGACCAACCTCGCCCTAGAGCGGCGTTGTTACTTAACAAAAATTTAACATTTGTTCCCGGCGGTCTGGGCTAAAACACCCACTGCCCATGGCGAGCAGGAGGCAGTGCTGGCCTCCGCCTATCTGCCCGGCGACTCGGAGGACGTGCCTACGGCGGATACTTGTGCCCTGATTGAGCACTGCCAGAGGAACCGGCTCAGATGAACAGTCGCATCCGATGCCAATGCGCATCACACGGTCTGGGGGAGCAGCAACATCAATAAAAGGGGTGAGTGCTTTTTTGAATATATTATTAGTAATAACTTAGGTATACTAAACCATGGCAGCGAGCCTACATTTATTAATGCAATTAGAGAAAAAGTCCTTGACTAAACTCTCTGCAGTATGAACATGTTGTCCGTTGTCTCAAACTGGCACGTTGCGAGTGAGATCACTATGTCAGATCACCAATACATTAGATTTGACATATGATGTGCCTCACAATGTAGCCTGGTTACTAGAAATCCCAGAAAGACCAACTGGGATCTCTTCTGTTTCGAACTTGAGCAATCCAGAGACTGCTCAGCCCGTCCGATAACATCCGTAGACGAGTTAGAGCATGAAGCTACTGTGCTTCATAGTAACGTTGAATCGGCATATCACGCCAGCTGCGAGCAAAAGGTTCGCAAGATCAGAGGGCTGTTCCCTGGTGGAACAAAAACCCCGAAGATCTCAAAAAGACTGCGCGAAGGCTCTTCAACAAAGCGAAGAGTGGGAGGGCCACATGGGACTCCTACAAGTCGGCTTTAACGCTCTACAACACAGAGCTGAGAAGGTCAAGACGGGCTACGTGGCGCCAACACTGCGGGCAGATTTCATCTCTCCCGGAAGCTGTCAGGCTACAAAAAGCCCTCTGCAAGGACCACTCAAACGGCATCTGCACGCTGAAAAAGCCGGATGGAACGTACACTAATAACCCAAAGGAAACGAGCAGCCTACTCCTGGCTACTCACTTTCCTGGGTGCGTGGCTGTGGAGCAACCTATCCCAGAGAGTGAGGCACCAACCTACCTCTCTGGAACTGGAGAGTGCCCACACCGGGGAGTGACTATAGTGGCAGACTCCAATGGGGCTGAGGGAGGGGAACCCCCCCATCGCTCAGAACGTATTGGAAACATGCCCTATAGACTGTTTCATCAGAATAGCATACAATGGGCATTACACAGTTTCAGCCCATATAAATCACCCGGACCAGATGGAATTTATCCATGGTTGTTGCAGCGGGGACTGCACTCAATCGCACTCCCCCTGATCCGCCTATTTCGAGCTAGTCTCCTGCTTGGACACATACCAACCAAATGGTCTAAAGTAAAAGTCGTGTTTATCCAAAAGGTAGGGAAAAAAGATTCCCAACTGCCTAAATCATATAGACCGATTAGTCTTAGCTCCTTCTTCCTTAAAACTATGGAAAAGATAATTGACCAGCACATTAGGAAGGTAAATCTCAGTCAGCTTCCCCTTCATAAATACCAATACGCGTATCAAGCTGGTAAATAAACTGAGCATGCCATTCATTGCCATGGTACGCTGACGGTTCTCAACTGGAAAACGGCGACACCGGGGCTGGCATTTTCGGACCAAGGTTCAACAAATCCATAGGCATGGGAAAATCGCCAATACCATTTTCCAGGCAGAGATTCATGCAATAGAAATCTGTGCTCGCGAATGCCTTCGTAGGAAAATGCAAGGCGCACGGAATTACATCTTCTCTGACAGTCAGGCAGCGCTCATAGCGCTGAGTTCCTTTACGATCTCATCTGGACTTGTAAAGAACTGTTTCCGGCAGCTGAATGCCCTTGCCTCTAAGAACACCCTGACGGTGGGCTGGGTACCAGGGCACGAAGGCCATATAGGAAACGAGGTGGCAGATTCCCTAGCTAAACGCGGGGCGATGACACCATTAATCGGCCCAGAGCCGTTCTGTGGACTATCGAAAGGACAGAAACGAGAACTGCTCAGGAAATGGGAGGAAGCGGAGATAAATCGTCACGACAGTGCATGGCTGAGACAAGCCAAACAATTTCTCGCCCCCCAGATGAGGCGTTCAAAACGTATCATTAACCTAACAAAGAGTTAAATTTGCACTCTAACAGGTTACCTAACGGGTCACTGCAACCTTAGGTCTCACCTTAAGAAATTAAAACTTTCAGAAATCGACACCTGCAGATTCTTTGTGATGGAGCAGGAACCATCAGAACATATTCTATGTGACTGCCCCTCGCTAATCAGTCGTCATCTTCAACATCTAGGTGGTGAACTTATTCTACCCTACAGGATTTGGGAACAAATAGACGCTACCAAAGTGCTCTCTTTTATCAGAAGCCTCGGTATAGAGGCTCTAACCTAATCCCACAGGCCCGTACAAAAAATCTAACTTCTGGTCGCAGTGCATTAAGGCCTTTGTAATAATAATAATAATAATAATGGGGTCCACAATAAACGCATCGAGTCGGTTCAAAAGAACTTTTTACTTTTCGCTTTACGCGGCTTAAACTGGGATGCAAACCAGAGGTTACCCTCCTATTCTAGTAGACTCCTCCTTATTAATTTACCATCTGTATCTAACCGTAGAACCATGCTTGGCATTACCTTTATTTATAACCTTATCCACGGTGACGTGGAAAGTGCTGACTTGTTAGGTCAGCTTAACTGTCACGTACCGAGTAGAAATACTAGGTCCTATATTTCCTTAGTGCTGCGCCATTGTAAAACGTCCTTTTAACTGCATAAACCCTTTAGAGTCCTATGTGCAAATTATAACGATTTGTACATAATAATTTCAAACGTAGATAGCCTTCCTTAACTAAAAACTTTAATACTAACCCACTTAGTACGCATGCAAGCCAACAATCTGGCAGCACGCCAGTAGTTACTTCCTCGAATTTCTTTTCTGTACTTTTATCTTTCGCGCCTACTAACACCTAACACGAACAAGCACGTGCTTGGTGTCATACGGGCCACTTGAGTGTACTGATCGTAGTGCATCAACGTCCAAGAGAAAAATATTGAAACGAGCAGAGAAAAGTCTGTTGATGGGCTTCTCAAAAATAAATGCATGGAAAATTTTTTGGATGAAATGAGATATGAGTTAAATGGATGTGAACTTGATAGGACACGCTTTACTGGTATTACATCGACCCTTAAGAACTCTCTCCCCATCGGTCAACAGGAGGGACTTCTTTATCGCAATGCTGGATGGGCCAACGGAGAGTATTCAGTCTGGCGGGCATTTCACTTGTTCTGTACCACTGAAAATGCTGATGGCATTTGTCAAAGACTATAAAAAAGTTGCTTTAAATTGTAAACATGAGCATGACCTCCTCCTAGCTACAAATACGTCAAAACAGTTGATGGGAAAACACATAATATTGCAATACATAACATTAGTTTGAAAATACCTTACATTGTTCCAAGCGATAGTGCAAAAATTTAATTGTATAATGTTGTCCAAAGCGGTGGTAGTCTTCCTCTATCGTTTCGTAGAATTGAAATGTATGTCAATTCTACTTTACTACAGGGAACGCGTCATGTATGGAACGTGAAACTGGCTTCAAAAACAGAACGATCACGATTTGCTATGATTCCATTCACATTGAATGGTGAACTAATTACAAATAATTTGAGAAATGCAAAGGTATATTTAAATTCTGATGTATATACCTATAAGGATTTGAATAATAGGTATGATGAAAATCGATTCGCCGTCTTTTATGACATATATGCAAGATTTCAAGAAAGCTATTACAATAAAGAATCTCGTCCCCTCTATCGCCAATGGAATGGTTGTTGATCTCTCTTATCAAAATGAGTCTGTCAAGTCGAGACCAATAAAATTTTCACTGAACTAGCTAGTCCAAGTGAGATGAATACAAAGGTTTAGTGCCTTCTCATTCATAACAAATAGCTTTCTCTCTTCCAAGTGAACGGACGTGTTTTTTTCTTGCGCTCTCGATTTGTGTAATTTTTTTATAAAAACAACCGGTGTTTTATTATAATTCTTTGATTTTGTGATTAATAAAGATCCCGTTCACTTCGTGTGCATGCAGCTATTCTGTTTTGTGTATTTAATAATTATTAATTTCACATTTTAGTTGTGCTGCTAGTGTTTGCTTTTGCATTTTTTTGCATTCCTCTTTGTGCCTTCTCCGTTTAGCTTGCGCCGTCGCGACAGCT
>VNJU01002567.1:0-55714 GCA_008042675.1 Drosophila seguyi | reverse complement strand
AAATTGCAGGCCCAGAAAACCCAGACGAGTATCGTGGGAATGGGCATTGTGACAAAAAAAACGTATATACGAGGGAAAATTATCAAGTGTCGTTGTTCGTTTTCCAAGACAAATGTTTTTAGTTCTTTTTTCTATCTCCACAAAGAAAGTGTAGTACGCGTTTACCATGCGACTCGGATTCGGGCTGGAACTCGGACCTGGACTCGAATCTCTGGACTCGGATTCAAGTGGTCAGCGCTGGGAAAGACAATCGGAGACAGTCTAATTTGTGCGCGGGCCACTTGAGTCTGGGAAAAGAAAGGAAGGGAAAGGTTTTTGGGCGTGCAACAGTGTCCCTGGGAAGGAGTATGGTCCCTTTTCCCTTCCCAAATATCCTGTCGCCGACAGATGCATTTCGCGTGCGTGGGAGTCAATTTTTGTAAGGGGGCCTGAGCCTAGGAATTTTTCATCTATAGAATTGGATATTAAAACTTGAGTAGGGTATTGTTGTATATGATGAAATATTAAATTAAATTTGCTAACATTGTGTCCTAAATAATTGATAATTTTCCTTGGCTTATTAGAGAGTAGGAAATATTTTAAATACAATATTTTTTGTACACTTTGTTATCAAGAAAACATGAAATTTTAAACATTTGCAATAAAATGTAAACTTCATCTAACACCCCAGCTAGTGACCTGCATTCCCATGAACGCGGAACCTGTTCGTCGAGCATTAAGCATTATTTATGATACCCTAGCGACATTTTTTATGGCCATTAACACCGAGTCTTCCGGTTGCAGGAGTCGCCCAGGTATCGTAAATCAATGGAATCCCGATCAAATAATTGCGATGCCCTTTCACAAAGGTAAAGAAATGTCCAGCGATATGAAGGAGGAGATTGCTTGAATGAGGGAATTTCGATTTGAACACGGATATATGTGGCAACAATGTTGCTAAGTCCCTGCAAACAGACGAAAGTTCTTCTTCGCTCTTCTATTTGTTCAGAGATAAGTTCGGGGTCCTCTTGGCTCTGGCTGCTCACTTCTGCGATAACGTTCTTCGGGTCGATAGGGCATCTTGCAGATAAAAAAAACTAAAAACTGAAAAGTGAGGGTATCAAGGCAAAGGCAGCTCTCTCAAATCATGATTTTTCGACCTGTTGATAATGCCTCTGTTAACTGCCGATTGGTATTTGTTTGGCAGGCAAATATCGAAGGCGCAGATACGGCACAGATGCAATGCAGATACACGGTCACAGATACAGATACATTTGGCACTGGCAGATACCGAGACGGAGACAGGACAGGAGTGCGCAAACATATTTGAACTTAGTTAAAAGCGCGTAAAAAGTCGATAAATGTCACTTATCTGTTTGTCGGTCAATAAACCGTCGAGTGGATTCACCGAAAGAAATTGTAGATGCACTTTTATAAAAATTAAAATACGAAATAATATGTATTTTAAGAGAGATGTTAAGGTTTTGTTTATGTGCAATATTGATGTAAAATATTTTTCCCTAGAAAATAACAGATTAAATAATTGAGTCTGCGGGTTGTTTGAAAACGGAAACCAAACCAGCAAAGTGCAGTGTAAGTTTAGCAAAAAAAAAAGAAAGGAAAGGAAACTGAATTAGCGCCAGCTGCACTCGACTGACGTCACCTATCGCCTTAACCCTCCACAAAAACGCCCCCGTTCGCCGCCTTAGCCCGCATGTGTGAGCCAGAGAGTTTTTATGAATGGAAAAAGCAACTGAGTTTTGATTGCTTTATAACCGCCTTTCCGTTATTTCGCCGCTTCATATCAATGAATGTGTTGCAATCTAGGGATATATATTATATGTGTATATATATTTATTCTCCTTTTATTTTTTGCGGCGCCGATTCGTTTGAAGACTGACCTTGAAGGCTGCCGAAAGATACTATATCCATATATATATATGCGAATCTGGCAGAGCATATATCTGTATCTTTAGCTGCAGAAGTATCTGTAGCTCTATCTGTGAGTGCTGTGGCTGTATCTTACTACGGAAATGACCGGGACGTGCTCGGTGCGGAATTGTTGGTGCGCTCCTCCGATTTCAGTCAGACCAATTTATGCAGACTTATCACCATATATACCCAGTGCATATATCTGCATACATTTCTACACATATTTTTTATTTTTCTTATATTTTTTTTTATTTATTTTATTTGATTTTTTGTCGCTTGCCATGCCCCGAGTGTTTACTAAGCCTGGCGCGTGCTTTGGTTTGTGAATGAAGAGGGGACTTTGGCTCATTCTCACCGTTCAGGGAGTGCTATCTATTGATCGATCTAATAACCCTAAAGGTAATTGAAAATATAAATTTAGGTCATATTATATATAGAATTTTGGTTCTAATTTCATCCTAAAATCACTTGAATAGGTTATAGGAAAAATCCCAAGGAACTCATAAATAGCTCTCTCTCTCAACCGATCGGCTTTAAGTTTTATCATTTTTGGGTCATCTCTCAATGGGATTTCCTGGGCCACTCCCTGCCACTGCCATTGACCAGAGAGTCGCTTATTGAATGGCGTTACCCTTGATCTGTGAGCTCCGATTCCTGGAAAGCATTTGGGTGACACACTCTGGGAGACAACCGAGTCCGCGGCCTCTTCAAAAACCCAGCTTCAGTTCCAGACTCCCGCCTCGGCACTCGAGGGTCTTATTATGGGCCAAGAATAGTGTTCGGTTTGGATTCGAAACCTGGAAATTATGCCGAACAAAAGTGTTAAAGTTGCGTAGAGAAATTGTTTGGGAAATATGAATTACAGGCCCCGAAGAGTTACCTGCCGCGCTCTGCCCGGGGATCTCGCAGTGTCTCAGTGTCTCAGTTTCTCAGTTTCTCAGTTATGTAAGGCTCTTCACTCCACTCCTCACAGTTTGTATTGTAACAGGTTTCCCGCTTTTTAAGGTGCCGTAAAAAATCATCGTTTTGGTTCAGTTCTTTGAGAATCTTTAGGTGTTAAACAAACAGCAGCCCAGATGGGAAGCTGTGCAAAAATCGTTTGATCACAAAAAAGTCAAGGAGGAAGAATGGCATCCAAGGGGGTAAAATCTACACTCAAAATCCTTTATGACAATAACTGACTTCTGTTTAATTTGAGAGGCGACTTGAAAGTGTACTCCCTAAAAGTGTCTTGTGGTTTTCTGACCTTACACGAGTCCCTTTAATTTGGAGTACTCCTTCTGTAGTCATATTTCCAAAAGGCTCTTTCATCTCAAGTATGTTCGCCAAGTTCTATTATGTTTTTAAAGAGTCATCTTTTGGTATCCAGGGGATTGACCTTAGAGTTGTCAAGTACTGAGGGGTTTTTACTGGGATGTTTGGAGGAGTAATTAAAGCCGCTTGAAAAGCCTTTGTTTAAATTTAAAATGTCCTTGAGAATCTTTATGTTTTATAATTTATTTACGTTAATTTACTTAACGTTCGGACACCTTTTTTAAAAGGCCATAACTTCGGCCATAGAAACTTGCTTCTACTGTCCTTTAAGCCCCTGTTTTGAAGTCCCTTTTTTACAATCCAGATATCCTTGAAAACCATTCAGTTTTACTTTTTATTAATAACGATTTTTGCTGCCTTCTGTTTTGTTTTTTTAGATCATTTTAAACCTATTTTATGGCTATGTGAACCATACTCCTTACAATTAGTTAATTTATTTGTCGCACTAAAAAAGAAACACGAGAAAACTCCAAACCTTTTTACAGGACACGTTTGTTAGCCTCGCCTTAATAGTGGACAATCGCATTGGCCATTCACTGGAGCCAGACAAAGGACATTTAAAAACCCATTTCATACAATTAATAACAATAAAATTACACTAAAATTGCAACAACATCGCACCACACCCCCAGCAAGACAAAGGACACTGGGATGACAACGGGTCCTTTGTCGCCGGATCTGATCCGATCCACTTGCCACCGAGGCCGCTATTCAAAGTAACTCGTAACTCCCATTCACAGGACACTGTGTTCGGGATGCACTATATAGTGGCTATAACAATTGGCACTCGACTTCGACGTTGCACGTGCGTGTACAGGACAATTGTCCGGCGACCTGCAATTGTTCGGCATGTCCTGCAATGTCCAACCAAAATCCGTGTAGTTTTTCTCCTATTTTTCATTCTGTTTGGAATCAGCGATGTGAAAATTTCCCAAGACGTGAGTTCTGTATGGTTTTTTACGCTCGCATTGTTTAAGCCAGTTCATTAGTTTGCCAGGACACACCGGAGTTCATTGCGCAGGACACGTTCGTCACCGTTCGGTTCGGGGAAAATGCCGCCAAAAAGCGAGGACTCTCACTCAGAGTCGGAGTCGAGCTTTGCCGCCTCAGCTGCGGTTCTTTTTGGTGTTTGAAACATTAAACTAATTTATCACCAAAATATATATGCCAAGATCCAGGACGGCGAACGGCACAGGAGCACACCGGATCCTTGGGAAAGGACACGACACCCCTTTCCGGGTGGGAACATCGCCTGCCTTGGGTGTGTGTGTTGGGCTTTTGTGTCTACTTACCATAATGAAAACATTTTCAAATATTTTATGCAAAGTCCTGACATGACCTTTGCCGATCCCAACCGCGTCTCCCGTTGCGTCTGATGTCCTGTCGTAGTGTCCTGTCCCGGAACTGGGAACTGCAGCGCGCACATCCCTTACCAGTTCCCTTAATTTGCCATCTGAACTAGTTTTCGGGATGATGGCCCTGCTGTCATTATGCAGATTTTTCAGGATCCCCCCCAAAAAAACTAAGAAAAGTGGCAGCGGTGGAATGTTGTTAGTGCCCCGGGTTTTACGGGGGTCATCGTGTTCAAAGTCCTGGTTTTCAGTTCTCACAGGATGTACGCGGCATATATATAGTACATGTGAAAACCCATAAACCTTGAAAGCACAAAGAGAACCAGATAACGATCCTGGCCAGCCCAGAAATGTATCAAGAAACGGGGCAACAAAGCCGCAAAATCGAGGCCAATCCAAATCCATTCGCAGGACCATATAACGCACTATATATACATGAATATATATAAATGGACTGACTGCTAGGGTTTGACTGTCTAAGCCGCAGGTACAAAGTGATTAGCCTCCGCAATTAGGATCGGAATCGGGCTGCCCCGAAACCCAATAAAAGCCAAATTGAATCAGGATCTAGTGCGGCGGCGGAGGAACCTGCTAGGATGCAGCTGATAATGGCAAAGAATTGCGTCGTCACAGGTTCTAGAGGGGGGAAACAACTAGGATCCGTCCTGGAGTGGAACAATTTTTTAACATCAAACGAATAAAGGTCCCCGGCACACACACAAGCAGCAACTCTCTAGGAGAAAAGGAGCTGAGGCTGCTCCTGGCTGCTGATTTGTTGCAAGATTTCTGTGTAAATGGCATAAAAAACCGCTCGGGAATCCAGGCGACAAGCCGTGGGATCGCTGCGGCCGGCATCCGTGGATCGCTCTTGTTCAGGTTGTTAATGGCACGACGACCTGTTCACAATGCCGGACAATTAACACGGCCAAAAGCAGCAACAACACTGCCGTTTTTATATACTATTTTTTTTGGAGGCACATCCATCGCATCCTTGGGAATCTTGGGCAAAACAGGGCCCAGAGAAATATCAAAAGAGAAGAAAGAGAGAAATCAAGGCCCACAATTTTATTCTTCTTATGAATTGGTTGTTTTTTTTTTTCATATTTCTGTGTAGATCATTCAAGGAAAGGCAGTGCCGCCGTCAGCTGATCCGAAGGGGATTAATTATGTTGACAGGTTGCCGCAATTGGAGTGCCTTCGTGGGGTTTTAGGGTTCAAAGTATGTGATCGGAATGAGGCATTAACTTTTCGGTTAGTATTGCCTTTTTTCCATTCAAGCAACTTGTTAGATTATTTCCAGAATTGTCGGTAGGGATATCCTGTAATTTTGTAAAGAGGTGTGAACCTTTGTATTTGATATTTTATGAACATTTCAATTAAGACTTGAATAAATGTTGAGAAAATATATAGCAAATTTTAGCTTAGTAAATATTAGGGATAAGTTTTAAGATGTAATTAAACTTTTTTAAACTCTGAGTATATAAGACGCTGTCTTATTTAATTGCATAAAAGTTTGATCTTTACCAACGTTTTCTGGGTTCTCTTTTTAAATAAATATACAACGAGGTTGAGATTAAATTTTTGTTAATAATTAAATTGATAATTTAGAAATTTCTCCAAATTAAAACAATGTTCTTGAAAGAAAATACAAATTGTTCCATGACTTCCTCCTGCAACTTTCCATATTTTGTTCTTCTTAGATTTCTTTTATTTGTTTTTTATGTTTTCCCAAATATTTTTGCTCAAGTCATGCCCCTCTCAGGCTCGGAAAATGCATCTTCTGAGTTTTTTGCAATGAGTAATAGTTTAATTCCCTTAATTCCCTTAATTTCCCAGACTTTTCTTGGAATTTGCAAACCATCCTTTGGGGTTTCCCTAAGCGTTTCCCTGGGAGACGCCTCAAGCCTGCTCAAACCTTTGCCATTGCATAAATTGCAATTTCTGTGGGAAAGTTCTCTCGTAGTTGCAAAAATAGGAAATGATTTGGCAAAATCAGACACAAATATTTTCCCTGGAAGTGTGATAAATATTTGATGAAACCATTGAATTAAATTCGAAACCCCCTTCAAGGTCGCTCCCCCGAGAGTCTAAAAAGAATATTTTTTGTAACGGCTGGAAAATAAATTGCGATTCATAAACCGAAAAATCGTGGCCGAATGAAAGGAGTCAGTAGGCCGAGAAGGCAAAGACTCAGCTGGAATGCTGTTTGAATGTCGCCTCAGGTGACAAATTGCAGGCTGCCGTTGCACACAGGTTGCACAGCCTCTAAAAAGGACTCAATGACGCGGCAGGTTCCGTCAAAAAAAAAAAAAAAAATATATGTGCCATTTCGCACCTCCATAAAAACGTGTCCCAAATGGGTTTCCAAGACGTCAAGACTTGGCTCTGGACGATTTCCCTCAATGGCCGAGCCGGCGACCTTCGCCTCCGGTTGCATAATGTTGACTGCCGGAGAGGCGGAAAGTTGCACATGGGCTCTAATGTGCGATTTGCATGTGCGATTCCGAGTGCGGCGTGAAAGGGTCAAGGGTAAACAGGATGCGAGTTTCAAAGCCCGTTTACGATCTGTTTGCCCAACGCGATTTGGCGCGCAAAAATCAAGGCGCATCCTTTGCTCAATTTTGTGCAGTGAGAGAAACGAAGGGAACTATTATTAGTGATGTTTTATGTCAACATGAATGCAAACTATTAAAAAACCACCTTTTTTAAATTTATAAAAATATTCTCTGACCTTTCACAATTATAGAAAAATATCTTTCTCTTTTCAAAGATAAAACCTTTAACTTACCCAAAGAATATCTCAAAGAGCACATTTTCTCTCAGTGCTCGTGAAGGATTTCCACATCCTTTCCGGCCTGCATGTCACGTGTGTGTTTGTGCGGGTGTGTCCGTGTGAGTATCTGCAATATTGCCACCCACGTTACGTAAGCCGTTAAAAGGAAACAGGACAAGAAAAACAAGTGACTGCTCGTCGGTAACAAGTCTATTGCAAGGCCGCAGATATCGCCGCCTTCTCACGCCCCGGGAACAGCATCCGGAGAGCTCGGCGGCATTCGCACATCCCACATCCCACACCGCCTTCCAGCTAAAAACGCGGCAATCTCTCAGATACATTTTACACGGACGTGGACCTCGCTCGTTCATTCATTCATTCATGAACAATAAGGACACAACTAGCAAATCTCTAAAAGCACTTCAGGTTAAGAAACGGAACAATGAGGAGGATCCCAAGCAAATTCGGTGCGAGGACACTCGGTGTTCTCACGTTTATTCCACTGATTTCTTCCTTTTTTGGGTGTTTTTTCTTTGGTTTTTTGCGGCTCCTTTTTTAATGTTGGCTTAAACCTCAAGTGACCGAGGGTTTGATGATGATTATGATGAGCAGCTCACACAGGGAATTTGCGAAAAAGGAGCAGGAAAGCGGATACTCAGCCACTCGGGTGTTCTGGCACTGGCATCCTCATCATCCGCCGATCATCCCGGATATAGTTCAATATATTTTTGCGCACCGACTTCTTTTATAACGCCATTTCCATGGAATTCGCCGAACCTAACAAAGAGTACGCAATCAGGAGATAATGCCGTTGATTATCTCGGGGAATGTGCGGTGTCCTTCGAGTCCTTCCGCCTCGAATTTCTCCAAAGGGAATCCCTCGCCGTGTGCGGCCTGCCAAAAAGTGAGAATTTATGAGGTTTACAACTAGATGAGGATGGAATTTCCCGGTAATATTGGAGCCGCTGCTGTAACTGTGGGAAAAACTGCATTTCCCGGCCAGACTCTGACGTTTACACGGAATTCCTGGCCTTATCTCAGAGATGTGATGATGTGTTGTCGTCAACTTCCCAGTCGTCTCATTGTTGTGGACAAAACACAATTTAATTTGATTACAAATCAGGAAGGAGACAGTTGAAATTTACATTTATGCTAAGACTTGGGAACAGCCACCCCGAAGAGCCCGCATTTGCGAGTTACAGAGAGAGAAAACGTGAGGAAATGTGACATGGTTGTGACTTTTGAAGTTGATTTATGTTTTTGAGAGCTTGAAACACTTTTTTAAAGCTTAGAAATCTATTCATTGATATTGAACAAGTTTGTATTTATAAATTTAATTCAATTAGATATTATTTATTATTTTTTAAATGTTCAGTCTACTCTATATTTTTCTTTGTGTGCACAGACTTACTATACTGGTCAGTTTGCCCGGCGATAAGCACGTTCCGGCTCAGATTCGACTTGGGCTTCGAAAATCTGTGTCATTGTCGCCTGATGAAGATGAATGATGTAATAATTCCGTCATAAAAATTACGCACACTCAGCAGAGAGTCGCTTTATCGGGGTGGATTCTATATATCCTATACTATATGCTCAATATGTAGCTTTAAAAGCTGCACGAAATGCAAATGCAAATGGATATGGAAATGGTTCTGGATGTGGATGTGGTTGTAGCTGTGGAAATCCTAGGGCCAGCTGCCAGCTCAACAAGTTCTGTGTGCATGCTGGGTGTGCTGTGTGTATATATTTTCATTTAGAACTGGTTTACTCCGCTTAACCCCATCGTATCCATTTACTTTTGTGGCATTTTCCTGGCAGCTTTGAAAATCTGAAAAAAGGCAAGAGATGTGGAAATCGAGAAATCCCGAAATCCATTAGCATGCTCAGCCAGCAAATCCATCATAAGCCGTGCCCTAAAAAAGTACTTAAGTCTATGGTGTGTGAGTGTGTGTGTGTGTTTGCCTTGACCCCTTGCGCATCCACCAGATACTCGCATCCCACAGATACATCCTGGATACTTGTTTTATGGCTCTGTTTCGTTTCTACAACTCTGTTTTGGCTTCGTTCGATGGATTTTGTTTTGATTTCGCTGTCCGTAGGTTCTTCGATCCCCGATCCCCATTACCCATTCCTCATTCCCCCCTTGGAGGGGGTTCGATTCCTCTTTCTCGTTTGTAAAGTCAAAGTGTCGAATTGTAAAGATCAGTCACCTTTCGGGTGGATCGGCCTAGGGGCCTACCTTACCTACATACATAAATAGATGTGTGCCTATGTGTGTGTGTGTGTGGCGCAAGGTATCCCGTAGATACATAAACATTTACATAGCGCTGCCCGCAATGTCTCCTTCTGGGGGCACTGGAAGAAAGTTGGGAGTATTAAATGGATATCGGTTATATATTGGGTTAAGATGATCTAAAGAAGTTACATGATTTTAAACGAAATTAAACATATCTTAAGGGAACTTACTTGCATTTACTGGCCAAGAATTGCACAAAATAATATGTAATTTAAGCTAAAGGCTAAAATATATTTAAGTATTTTTTTAAGTTCCTCCCTTTAAAACCCTTTATTTTCCACAGTGATTCCTTTACTCTGATGCTCCCAGCTCTGGCCCTTTATTATGCCAAGCATGTCGCCTATTTCCTCTACGATTTTCCTGTGTAATCACGAGCAGGTCTCGGCCCCTTGCCTCCCCAAGCCCAGAGCCAAGCCCTACACCCGAACTCCATCCCAGAAGATAGGCATCCCAGTTGGAGCCCAGTGGAGCTCAGCTCTTTGCAGCTCTATGGCTGCACGCGTATTTGTTTGCTCGACTCGTGGGCTCCAAACTGGTCGTTCACTGTACCCCAGAGTACAGTCCTCTCGGTGGTCTGGGACTTTTGCTTTTCCTGATTTTTCTCCAACAGGTTTGTCTAGTACGACGAGTCCGTGTATCTCTGTATCTCTAGCCGTCGCCGACAACCGCCTCTTTTTTTAAGGCTTCTGTTGGGTTCTTAGAAGCTGCACGTTTTCCTCTCTTTTCGAATGGAAAGTTTATTTACCTCAGCAAATACTTACTTTCGCTGCTGGAAGCACTATAATGGAGCTCAGAGGAAAATCAGGAAAAAACTCTAGAAGAAACTATGAGGGAAACTCCGGAGGAAATCATTTTATTAAGCCGATTTGCTGCTGCCCAAAGACGGAAGGAAGTTGACCAGAACGATGATGCGTGTAAAAAATATTAAAAAAAAGGGAAACACCTTCGGAAGTCGAGGCCAAAGACCTTCCTTGAATTGGAAAAATCGAAACGATCGGTTACATTTTTGAGCAATCATGAATTTTAATGTGGAAAATTGTTGGAATTAAATGTTTTTAAACCAACAGACAAATTGGCCTTCATTTACTGAAATATTAAACAAAGGGATAGCTTAAACGGCCATTAAGATCATGCCTCATTGGGTAGATATTGGGTATTTCTAAGATATTGTTATTATTATTATTAAACTGCTAGAAAAATATTTTCTTTTTGTTAATTAATAAATTTTTTTACTGAGTAATTGTATGAAAATAAGTAGCACGATTTCCATAAGCAAGCTTTAAATAAAAAATGTAATTAAAGGTCTTTAACCTATGCATATTTCTTTGATCTATCGATATTTAATATATATTTTTTATTAACTAACAAACTCTTAACACCTCGTTTAAAATAACAAAATACTTTAGAGGGATCAGGGATAAATAACAGCAGGAATCGGTAGTTAAAAATATAGTTATTGCCACTCGTAAAAAACCGCTCAATCGTTTAGCAAACCCGAACCACGCCTCTTTCAGGAAACCCCGTTGTTCCGCCCACTCGGCAGCCGATGCCCAATTGAGATGTTGCATTTTTATGGCTAATTGATTTCGATCTCGAGTGGAGGAGGCAGCCTCCTTGGTGGTCAACGGAATCAGCACACAAATCCCTATGCAGGGATACAGATACGTCACGATAAGCAAGGATATTTTGCGCATCATCATCTTAATTTTCAAGAGAGGTCCTGAGATCTTCCTGAAATAATTATGGCAAACGCAGATTAGTTGCGGATGAATGGCCAGTTATCAATGGCACCCACAGCGAGGTCCAGATAGGTTCCTTACGGATGTATCTGGGGTCTCGCATCTCGGAGCTAATAAATGCCTCAATGAACGGGACTGTCAACAAAGACGGGAGGGAAAAGGATTCCCTTCCATTTCGGTTTTATTTATTTGTCAGCTGACTGACCCGGTCTGTATTTTTTTGTTGTTTTTCCAACCCACTTGAGGTCCAGAGCCTAACCCAAGATAATATCTTCTAGTTCCAGGCTGTGTTCTTTTTGCCGAGCTCGGTTATCTATAGTTAGAGCAAAACGTTCGAAAAGGGACAAGAACCAATATTTTGGCGCTCTTTTTACTCTGCTCTGTGAGAAGAGAAATCCTTTCAAGAAAAGGATTTGCCGCAGTTGTTCTTTTTTCCCAAAGCCAATAACTCTTGGCGGAGTGTGTGCGCATTTTGTAGCCGGTATCTCTAGACCCGGCATCGGCTTAAGATTTCTCTCAATATATATTTCCTTGCTGGTTTCTAGTTTCCAGTTTCTCGTTTGTAGTTAGTTCCTTGTTTCCAGAATTTGCATGTGTGGCCCGTTGAAACAATAACCGGGGAATATTCATTAAGCAAAGCCAAACAAAAACGGGAAAACAAAACCCCGGGCCAAGTTGGCCATTCTCTTTGAATATTTTCTAGTAATATTTTCAAGTTAAAGCGGGCTTAGGCCCTATTGTAAATTGATTAACTATTCCAACCTGTGTGTGCGTGCCAGGATTGTTCAGTTGCAGTTCCACATGTCCACATATCTGGAATGCAGGATCTGCCAGTGTACCCTACATATCCATTTTCGGGGCAGTGCAAATGTGCGAAATGTCTTTGTTCCTCCATGAGATCATCCCCGGCAGATGCCAAACTGGGTTCCCAGTTTCCCTGGGAGATCTCTACATATGGAAATTGCCCTGATCCCCGGCCATTGAGCAATCTGTCGTCAAACAGTTGCCGCCCCTAAGACCCTCGTCCTCGTGCTCATCCCGGGTCCAGCTCATATGCAAATTATGCACAAATTGTTCAATTTCCTGGAAGCTATATAGGTTCCTAGTTTTGTTTTGTATTTATTTTTTGGCACAAGTGTTTCCATTGCACCGGAAGTTTTTATGGATTTTTCTCGGAAACTTTTTCGAACAGTAGCTGCTGGTGTCTAGCTCTTGCATAAGATTTTATTGTTTTTTGATTTCCAGTTTTATTGTTATCCTTCGAGGACGAAGGATAAGCTCAGGCGGCGAGGATGTGTTGGAAAAATGCATAATAGTTTTTCACACTTTGCCGCTAAAATCCAGAGCATTTTGACTCGAATGTAAATTACTTTGATTGTTCAAACAGAGTACTAAGGCACTGGAAGAGTCCTTTATCCTTAAGGATTGTATTTTGTCGAGGTTTTTGGAGGTGTGTTCTTTAGGGGAATTTCAACAACCTGTAAGGGGAGTTTATATATGGCTTAGGATATTTTTTAAAGATACTTTTTGGAGGTATTTTAGAAAAATAAATATTATAAATAAAGTAAAGAAAATCAGGTTTCAACTAGCTTAAATATCCGTTATTAGACGTTCAATGATTGTCTTAGCACCTCAAACAAAGTATCGGTGCCTTTACTGCTTTGTGTAGATACAACTTCAAAGATACTCACCGCAAATATGCAATTTTGCCATCTCATTGGGGCATGCTAATTGCCTTTGGCCAGAGTCCCAAAGAAATGAGTTGTAAATGAGCCAAAAAAAAAAAGGGAGAAAGAGTACTTTTTGCAAACAAATCCTCTTCACAGCGATAATGTTCTATGCACAGGAGTGATCCTGGCACAATGCTTTGCGGTGCTAGCCGCCAGGACATCATTAATATAAGCCAAAAAAAAGATGACACATGAAACAGGCCGACTTCTGCAACATTCTAATGATAATATCAAGAAAGGATTTTAAGAACCGCAACGGTAACCAATCGATTTTGCTATATATACTACCTAAGATACTCATGTGGTAGCGTGACTTTAGATACAAATCAAACAGTAAGCACACGCCCACAACCTCAACTAACAAGCCGTGAAATTATTTGGATTTTTCCTACGATATACGATAGGATATCCATCCTAATGGAAGATGTATAAATCGGAGGGAGCCCCATGAAAGGGCAATTAAATTGAGGCTATCTGGGAGTCAGAGAAGTGGCCAAGAATCCTTCAGAAAATTGGTTGAATGACCCCCGAAGATGATCGTGGGAATCCGTCAGGCAGTAAGGTGAAGGGTTACCTGAAAATTAGATGATTGCATTTTAGTGTGTCATTAAAATCGGTCTATTTGTGCGCGATCTCCTCGAGTGTTTCCAAGTATCCAACGAATCCATTCCATTCCCTTGCGTTTTAGTTTTTCCGTTACGAAGGAATCAAAACATATAATTTTCCCCCCGCCCACAGAAAGACCTCAAGAATCTCGGGGCACAGAGGAAAATCCAATACATACAGGTAGGGACGGACAGGTATATACCTCTATATAGAGGCAGGAACAATAGAACCTGTTTGACGGAGGGGAAATTTCCAACTGGAACCTGCCCCTTGCTGAGATTTCCTGCTCGAAGGAAATGGGAAAAACAAACCGAGAAGCGAAGGAGGAAAATGATGATAAATGCCCGGCAAACAGGTTGAGGACAGGTACGGATCAGGTGAGGCCCGGGAAGGGGTAGCAGTAGGGAGTATGTAGGAGTGGGAGGAGGACTTATCTCCATGTAGTAGCCCTAAGCGAGGCCTGCACGTGGATGGTTTCAGGCTCAGGCCAAGGCAGGATTTAGAATTCAGATCCAAGCATGATGAAGCCCTTTTCCCCCCCAGCACTTACAGACGTCAAAGGGCCCTCGTGTAACGAGTTTTTTGTATTCAAAAGGAACATACACACACATCTCGAGTGTTGGGGAGAAGAAAACGAGTTGAGCATCTTGTGGTTTTTATGGGGGTTTGGCTTTTTCACAGATTACCAAACTATTTTCCATTCTTCGACGCTGCGCAGGCGTTGACCAAACAAAGGAGCCTTGGACCCAATGTGTGATTTTGGCCCTGGGAAAATTTTCAGCCTCAAAAAAAAAGGCTGATGGAACTGGACAAATAAAGTACAGAAATTTATAGGAATTTTTGTAATGGTCATAGAAGGCTATTAAAATGCAGATGAGTTTTATTAGGCTTAGGTTTCTATCAAAGAAATATCAAAGTCGTATTGAATTTCATGTGGAAACAAGATAATACTTAAGTTTTTGACTTATGTATCTGATTTAATATTAAAACTCATACTTTTCTGTTACAAATACCAAAATAAATCCCCATTTTTTGGGTTAAAGTAAGATGCCCGGACCTTGGCCTTACCCAGACATAAACATTAGAATTTAGATGAAGTCGCGTCGGGAATGTAAATAAAAAGTTGCAAACACATGTGGACAATGTTGCAGGACAACGGCTACATAAACAAGAAACCCAGCGACTCTATAAAATCCCTTGAAGTCGCGACTTTTGACCCAAACTATTCACTGGACGCTGCTAATGAGCAGTCAGCCAGTCAGTCAGGCCGAAAAAGGATACTCGAGATGTTATCAAAACAGAGGAGAAGGAGCAGCAGCAGGCAGGCAGGCAGGATAACGGTAGCGGCGATCGGTTTTCATTTAGAGCCTTCCTTTGGCGCTGCCGCCCCCGATTTTGTTTACAACTACGAGTTTATTAGGAGAACCCAAAAAATAAAATCGAAAAAATGAGAGGAGCAACTGAAACTGGAGACTCGGTGCCGGGAGTCCTTGAAGTGGTCAATCCGTTGTCCCTGTGGCCATATGTCGTCGTCATCCTTGTCGCTGGTGATATATGCATATTGGTTACTTGTCCCTCGGTTCTGGTGTTGATTGAGCAATTTGTGTGTGCTCCGCTATGTGGTGCTGTGTGTAGTGTGCACCGATTTGGAAGCTGTCAGCGTGGCTGCTCCAATTTCATGGCCGATTTGGCCCCGAAACTGTGCATTCTAATTAATGATTAAACCCCTTGGCTGGCCATGAAATTTGAGGACATCTGGCGTTTACCTTAATTGGGGATCAAGGTTGTTAGGGATTCTGATTAACGGAGGATTAAAATTGTTAATTTTTCAGGGAAGAGCTCGCGATCAAGAGAAGATTTTGATTTAAATTCATTATAATTATAGTAAGTTAAGGAACCCAATTTTCCTGCTTAGAAACTGAACTTTAGTTTATTTTTCGTGTAACCAAAAAGTATACCTTACCTTCTAGTAAAATCTCTCCCTAATTTCCACGAATCCAACCTTTTAACGACCGCAAACATTATCTAATAACTTGCTTGGGCCACCCAACAATTTGGCAATGGGTCTTCTTGAAAAGATCATTAGCAGGAATAAGATCGTAAAAAGTCGTGACACGCCAAAAAATAAGGCAAAGGCCGCCCACTCAAGGTCCTGGGACAGGCATGAAATTGCAAAGAAGTACCGCTATCGATCGATCCCTATTTCGATCCCGATCGGTGGTTACATGGATGGACGGACCTCCCGGGAAATCAAAATGTTCAATTGCAGACAATTTCGGGCTTGGAGTGGCGTCGTGCAGGCCCAGGACAAAGGACAATGGGCAGGGAGCTGGGATGACCGAGGCAACAGGAGTTTATACGGACAAACACTGGGACCGACTGTCGGCGCTTTAGAATCAAATGCACTGCGTCATCGGCAACCAAAATATATCATAAATGCACACAGGTTCCTCGGCCGAGTCGCCTTTTTCTTCGGTTTTTTGTTTTTTTGAGGTTTTGCCGCCGTTTTATGATTCCTTTGGGTGCTGCTGCTGCTGCTGGTGGTCGCCAGAATTCTCAGAAGAGTGAGCAAAAATATTATGAGAAATAACACAAGGAGTAATTAAAGGGAGACCCAGTGTTATTTACACTCTTTAATACCTTATTGTTTGCGGTTATATTTATTTATTTGCTTGAACCTCCCCCATCGAGGAAGGATTCCTAGATGCAAAGGGGAATATTTGAATGATCAAATAATATTACTCGAAAGTGTAAACAATAAAGTGGTAATAGGACTTCATCCTTTAAGCGGTTTGAGGGAGTTGTCAAGCCGATTATGATTTTGCCACACAAGTCGAGGTCGCGAAGGATTCTCGCGGCGCTGGACTTTCGGCCAACGTGTCAAATTGCCAGCAGGACACTGTCGATTCTGCTACAATTTCGCACGGTTGGGCCAGAGGAATACCTGCGCCTGACGCACGCGGCGTTCCATGCGGGGTATCCTGGCCAGCCGAGAGATCCTGCGATCCTTCAGACACTCGGCTCATTAAGCGTTCTCCTGGCTGGCGCCTATCCCGTGGCGTCCTCTCAGTTTGGTGGCTTTGCAATTAACTGCATTGTCTTTCTGCGCACGCGCAACGAGTGTCCTTTTTTTGGGACACTACAGAGCAGGACTAGATAGGACTCTGCTGCGACACTCGCTGCGTTTTTCACATTTTTCACTCCTTCGCGTTTTGCTCTCTTTCTCTTCCCTTCCACTCCACCCGCTGGTTAATTGCTCAGGATTTGCCAGGACGTTGGACAGCGGCAGCGGCATATGGCTGACAAGACCCCCCTTTTGGTCCTGTTGCTGTGCCAAAAACATGTGCTGGACAAAGTGCTCCTGTGGAAACGCCCCCCTCATTGCCCCACAAATCGTTTATTGGTCCTGGCCAGCCTCTAGAGCCAGCCCAGAAATCAGGTAAATCGAAGTCCTACCTGCCGCTGCACTTGAACTAATTGACAATTGAAAGGTGAGAGATTGCAGTTAGCTGATAGGAGAACTGCTCCTTTGTGTCCTGGAATTTATTGCAGTTCGAACCAGAGAGGTTCGTCCTTTGTCTGCCGCCGAGGTTTCCCACTGATCGCACCAAAACAAAGTGCCAGTTCTCTACGGCTCTGACATGGACTATTAATTTGATTTTTATGTGCACTTGCTGGCCCGTTTTTATGGCAGTTTAATATATTTTTGCGCCTCGTTCTTTGTTCGCTGGAAGCCACACAGGGACCTCTGGCAGAGGACATGCAGGCCTCCTCAGCGACCTACTTATAGGGTTATATCCAGCGTTCGGTGGTGTAACCCGAGCTGGGGATCAGCACTTGTTACTACGTGCCTCCTCCAAAGCCCTGCAAGTGTCCATTGATGTGAGCTTCCTGCTGCTCCTCCGCCAGCTACTGGCACTCTTTAATGTGGGAATATTGAATATGAGCTCGGAAATTGTGCTTGTCCCTGGTTAGGCGACCTCAAAATGTATCGAATTCAGCCAGGTTCCAGTGAATCCCGCAAAGGAAATGTCAACGTGGCAGCAGTTGGTTAATCGAGTGGCTGCTCTCGGCACTCTGGAGTTCATTAACACTATCTGGAGGATCGGTAATGGGGCATTAAGTGAAGCAAATTCCCGGGGAAAATGTCAAATGTTTCTATACAAGAAATTAATGGAAAATCTTGAAGGATTTTTGAGGTATTTGAGAGAGAAAAGCAAAAGTCACTTTGGAGTGTTCCTCTAAATATTAAAATGTAGTAAGTAAACTCCCATTCCTTTCCACTTGCCTTTCCTCGAAATATGTAGATCATGACCAGGTCAAGCTTGGCCCAGCTGGTGGCCAGGACCACCCCACAAAAAAAGGACACGAACTTTCCACTACCCTTAGCAGCGGGCGGAACTTCCCACCGATCTGGTTCCACTTGAAATGCTGGCCATATGTCATTCCTCCCACAGAGATCTCTCGCTTCGGGTCCTTTGTCCTGTTTTTCAAATTAATAATTGCAAACAATTCGCGCTGCAAAGGAGCAGAGAGTCACACACATGGGTGTCACATTGTGGGCGAAGGCAGGGGAAGGAGTCTCTGAGTCAGTTGGTCGTTGGAATTATCAACTAAAAAGGCGCAGCATGAAGCTCGCAGGACTCTAAAGCCACCACCACCCATGTGTGGGCCAGATGAGAGGTCCTTGCGTGACCGTTACAAACCAGGATCAGGGATCCGGGCAAGGCGAGTGCGGGTGCGCGCGTCAGTTGGTCTGCAACGTAACCCTTAAAAGGCAGCCGGCCAAGGATACGAGCCGCCCTCGCCTAATGCCCGACGATAAAACCACCCCGATCTAGTTTAAAATGTGTGTTTTCACCTATCTGCAAGCATGCATAGTCGAAGGCGACCGCGCCCGGGCTGGTTGTTATCCTAGAATATTTTTATTTTAATTGTTATGGTGGTGTTGGCACGAGCCACGAGCGGGACTCGACCCGCCAACATATGTCCTGCTGGCCAATGTCATTGACTGCACTGTTCGAGTTCCGAGTTTTTTGGCGCCCAATTCCCCGCTGTCCCGCTGGAAAACTCCCTGCCATCCGGGGGTTGTCCTGCGGCCCAGGAAAAACTGTTGGAACTAACTGACTTCCGAATGAAATGCACCACCGCCAGCGACCGATCAGCGGAGCGCGACCAAATTATGCTCAAGTTGTGAGCTGCAGCGCTTGGCTGACTACCGCCGCCGTCTTCTGGGTTCTGAGTTTGTGTTTGGGCCTTCAACTTCGACTTTGCCTTTGACCTGGCCTGGAGTGGGTACAGAGGGCATGGGCTCTGGGTTTGTTTTGGGCTCGGGAATGGGGCGAGAGCACGCGCTTCCACATTTCCATTTCCTCAACTTCCTTGCGGCCGAAAATGTAATGAGTCGGCGATGTCAGGTGCATGCTGCAGTTGGAGAAAATACAAAGAAATGAACACTTAAAATTATGCAGGGACACCACGAGGTATATCATCATTGTGCCTCAAAGGATATCACTCATTATTATCTCTATGGAATTCCAAGGCAGTAATAAGTTTTGTTGGAGTACTTTTGTAATTTATATCTTAAATTTTTGGGAGTTAGTTACATTTATTGTAATATATAAATTTTAATAGGATGAAGAGTTGTTACAAGTATGTGGTAATATTTTATTTAATTATATTATTGTACAGAACATTTTAGTAATTATAATTTTAGTGCTCATATATTTATTATTGGGACACTGTGAAAATAGCTTCGTATTGTGCATTTTGTTTGTGTCCATTTGCATGTAATACCTTAAATTCTATGATTCAATTTATTTTGTCATTAATTTAGGAGTAATCAAAAGAACTTAAAATGTTTATAGTGTGTATGTAGCATTGTTTCATTACAGATATTTCTATAAAATATTAAAGACTCGTACAGTATTTTTTAGGTGATAAACTCTGCGTTAGAAAATGTGAATGTCTTCAAATTGAATATATTCGAATTTAATTACTTGAATATTGTGATATTGATGATTTTAGAATCGAACAATTTAAAATATTTATTTGAAAAAATTAACGTATTTTACAAACTGAATACTATTTAAAAACGAAGCACAATAATAACATGAATATAAAATCTGTAGTTTTCCCTATCCTTTAAATATTTAATTTAATTTTATTTATAAAATAAAGGAGGAACAAAAAGTGACCAACAAGTTTAATTTTATTTTATATTAAATTCCAAATAAACTTCTATTTTTTTCTCCTTATTTCCTGCTCCTCTGCAACCTTTTTATTTTGTACAGCATTTTCCCCCATTTCCAGTTGACAGTTTTTCTGTCACTGTAACTTCGTGGTGACCCCGACCGCGACCCCAACCCTCAATGGGCCAAGAGAGTTTTCTTGGCACTCCGCTTCGTCTCTCTCTCCTTCCCGCGCGTAATTACAGCGGCCAAGTCGAAGTTTTTCCTTGTGGAAAAAGGGTCGGGGGCCAGGTCAAAGAGCTGCAATGCCACGGCGACACCGTGCTCATTAGACCAAAGCCTGGCCCGGCCGCAGAAGGGATCGGGGGTGCTGGCCGAGACATCTGTATGCAGCACGAGCTACGCCTATGCTCTCCCATGTGTCCTTATGTTTAGCGCATTTCGTTGTAATAATTTGAAATTTCGATCAGGTGTTTCCCTCTTTATGCATCTTGGCTTTGGCTCTGCGAGCGTTGAGCGTTGAGCTCGCCGAACCGTGTAACGTGCAACGGTGGCAAAGTGGCCCTCTCCGCGTCTTGGCCTGGCTCAAAGGCTCAACAAAAAACGGGGCAGGAAACGACGGGCTCGGCTCGTAGCTCGGAAAAAGCGCGCAATTTCGGGTGGTTCTTGCGCTGGGTTCTTGAGCTGAACTATTTGGCATTTGAACCGTGTCCGAGGAGGGCCGAAAGTGCAACGATTTGGCAGGAAAGTTGCAGGTGTGCTGCCAAACTGGACGGTATATAATTTATTATGTATTTTTAACGTTTTAAGGTTAAGAAAATATTGGGTAATACTTATTATTTAAACAGTTACAAAACCAAACTCTGACTAAGGAACTAGTTTTTTTTCTAAAGGCTTTAAATTTATAGTTTTAACAATAAATCATTGTTCAGCCTTTCTTGTGATTAAAATACTATCTTTTGTGTAATTTATACCCCACACAATGCCCACTCTCCACCCATGTTTGTTCAGCTCGATCTGTATCGCCCACTCCTTGGAGCGAGGATGTGGGCACTCCTAGTTGGCCTTTAGCTCCAGCCTCCTTCGTCGGCTTTTGCTGTGTGAACTTATTGAGCAATTTCATATACTATATGTACATATATATTTCTCTTTTTTCTTTCAGGCGGCAAAGGCAGACGATGAGTGCAGTGCGAGTACTAATGAGTGCCGGATCAAAGTCAATTTCGGTGCCCACGTAAAGTCACGCAATATTGTGTGGAGGCTGAGAAGGATGCCAGGATTGGGACAGAAATCAGAATCAGAATTGGCAAAATGGAATGGGAAGAGGAGCGTTCAACGCAAATTATTCTGGAGGTTGAGTTCTCTACAGAGGGTATTTTAGGAGAGAAATAAAGGTTGCAAGTTATGTTTATATTACAAAAAATTAAAGCCATAAATTAGGGATTAAATGTGATACTTTCTTTATATTTAAAATCAAATATAGGGTAAAGAAAAATAAACAAACAATAGTAATATCCTGTGAAAAAAATCTTTAAAATCTATTTAAATAAAAATTTGAATTTGATTGGTGTTTTTCTCCCCAATTCTCTTAATTTCAGTCAGGGTATTCCCTGGAACGACTCTTCAAACCTGTCATTCTTCCTTAGTATCCTCCTGCAATTGCAGCAAGTTCCTTTGTTGTGGAAAAAGCGTGCAGCGCACGTACCTTTTCGAATTATGATCTCTGCAAAATTGAGTTTCTGGCTGAATGGATATTTTATTTTTTTTTGGGGAGTGCTCAACCGAAAATTGCGAAAAACGAGCGCCGAAAACGTGAACATGCAAATCGGATCGGGGAGGCGGGGCATTCGTTCCCTCTGAAACCGATCCGCTTAGGAAAGTGCATCACTGACCACCACCGGACAATGGATTGGAAATTAAAATGGAAAAAAAACGAAACCGAAAAGGTTAAGCTGTCCAGTTTTTGGTAAAACAAACAACTCGAGGGCCGGACAATAGAGCAGATCGGAAGCGGCTTTTCTAATGCAATTAAAAATTTTCTTGTGTCGTAAGTCAAATGCGAATCGAAGCGTAACCCGTTGGTCAGGCCAAGTGTTTGTTTAGTTGCGGTCAGTTGCGTTTGCTCAAAGGATCAGTTGTAACCGATCCTGCTCCTGCTCCGGCTCCTGCTCCTGCTGCTGCCTTTCCCCAGGGGTCAGTCCAAATCGCGTTAGGCCATCAAAATGCCGAAATTAAGCGTTAAATGGAAAAACAAAAGCTTAATCTCAAGGTACAAGGCAATGAAAAGACAAACTAAGCGACGCACAAAGGGGCCATAATTGCGAGGAAGACGCGGAAGGGGTCAGCCGTGCATTCCGCGACGACGTTGCAGGGGTTGCAATGGGTTAAGATTGGGCCTAGGAACGAAGTTATGACCGCGATGGGGTGGACACTTGAACCCGTTCGAAAACCAGTTTCCCGAAACTCGAACTGCGGTTATTTGCCGAGTTTTGACGCTGGTCGCGTAATGAAGATAAACGATTTACAATAAAATTTTATTGTTCTTAGCGTTCGGAGCTGAGAACTAGCGGGGACTGCTAGGACTGGTCAAGGATATTAATGATTGGCTGACCACTGCCAAGGACGCTGTCCCGGGACATGCGGGACCCGACTCCGAGTAATGCATTTGAAAAAGTGTCTAATGCGCAAAATCCTGTTTGGATAGAGAGCACCCGGCAAGGAGGATACACGATAAACGCACACTCTCGGCTGTCAAGGATACAAATGCCAATAGCCTTGCTTTCTTCGATCGCCAGGATGGTGTTAATTTTTAAATTATATATAAACCGCTTGAAAAATGATTTTGGAAGGTATGTATATTTTTTATTTTATTTTTTTTATTTAAACGATTTATCACCATCAAGTTAACAAATATATATCTCATCAAGAATAGATCAAAACAATTTTAAACACAAAGATTCATATTATTATTTCAACAATCTCTTTTTAAATCTATAAATATTAAGAAATTTGTCTTAATAAATTAAATAAAAATTTTAGGTAATATTTTGTATATTTCTATACCATATAAACTTAATAATTTTCATTTGTTTTTTTGCTTGAAATTTGAGTTGTTAATTTTCCGTTAAAGCGCCAAATTTGAAAGGTTCTCAGCGTGTGATATGGGAACTACGAAAAATGTTCATGTAAAATAACTGATGGTGTATTTTAATATCTTAAAAAGCCTCAAATTTCCCTCTTACAATGTCCTAGATTTCTTTTGGTCCAAATATCGAAATAACGATATTTTTAAGTGATTTTATATTTATAATTATTTTTCTTATTTTGATACAAAAAATATTTTCAATACGATATTTCTGGGAGGAGACAGCGATGTACTACTGCAATTCAGAAGATGTTTGCGATCCAAAAAATTTGTTTAAATCGGCGAATATAGTTCTTATGCTAAAGATATGCAGTGGCAAGGAAGTCCCTTCGGAGCTTAAAGGATTATTGAAAAAAAAACCTTAATAATTATTTTTTGGTACAAAAAAACGATTTCCTTAATTTTTACATAGAAATTTAAAATTAAATGGTTGCTGCATTGGCTAACTCCGAAAGCATTTAAGAAATGTCATGTTCATGTGGAATAACCGTCAGCAATAAAAATGCGAATTGGAAAATATAGTTGTAACAGTCGGTAATACAGATTACAGCTGGATAAAGCAGTTGCTAAATTATAATTCGAAGAAGCAGTGTGGCAGCCTTACCGAATTTGATTCTAAATTTTCGAAATTAGATGCGTTATTATAAAATAAAATATGCACACTTAGAGCAAGATAAAAAATTCTTCCTTCCGTTAGGAAATTACAAAATAAAAATACTTGGCTTCGAATTCAAAAGTTCATAACTTGGCTCAAAAAAACAATATTAAGGAATGTTATACATTTTTATAAATGGTTTAAATAGGAACTTCAATTAACATTGAAATTTCTTGAGTCTAAAATCCATTTTTTTTTCTAATTTTTTCATATTTTTTTACATCATTAAAATTGTAAAAAATTGGCTAAAAATGAGATATCAATTTTTAAATGCAGAAAAGTTTGTCTGCTAAAACCAAGAAGAAAAATGCAAACCAAACTAAAATCGGTTGAGTTTAAGCCAAGTTATGATCATAAATCTATTAAAGGTGTTGGACATTTTTCAGCCAAAAACTTTTATAGCGAGAACGAAAAGAAATAAAACCAGTGCATTGAAAATGTCCATCAAAATAAAGCGTCGAAATAAAACAGAGGGAAACAGAGCACCAGTGTTTTATAATAATTATGTATTCTTAAATTGTAAAAAGGGGAGACCTGACTTTATTTATTTTCGTTCTCGATTGTAAGCTTTCAGCAACAAAAAATGTTGAACATTTTTAATAGATTTATAATCATAACTTGGCTTAAACTCAACCGATTTTAATTCGGTTTGCATTTTTCTTCTTGGTTTTTGCAGGCAAAATTTTCTGCATTAAAATCTTGATATCTTATTTTTGGCCAAATTTTTTTAAAATTTTATGATGTAAAAAATATGAAAAAAATAAAAAAAAATTTTGGATTTTAGATTTCAGAAATTTCAACGTTAATTTAAACTACTATTAAAACCATTTATAAAAATGTATAACATTCCATTATATTATTTTTTTAGCCAAGTTATGAACTTTTGAATTTACCCTTTACCGCATACGGAGTTTTAAATAATGTCTTTATCTTTTTAAACGGTTTACCATTGCGCTATTTCCTTTTTTGTTTGGGCTGCATTATTTCTAGTTTCAATAAGTTTTTTGCAAGCTTTTCGCAGATCCCTTGCAATGGAAACGAAGAGCTGAAAATGATCCGGAAAGAACACACTTTCCAATACCTGAAAAAACCTCTCAAGGCGACCATTTTGCGAAGTAATTTGCACAATTTTAATCTTAGGGATAAGGCAGGATGAGCACTTTATAATGTCTGTTAATAATTTTTTTTCCTTATGTACCTAACCTACACAGCAAAATAAAATAGTTTTGCTTATTTTTGGTTGGTAATTAATTTTATACAAGCTTACTTTTACCTCGAAAGTTTTATTCCATTTCTTTGTGCTTCGAACTGCAAAATATTAATCCTCGATGATCCCATCCCCATATAACAGCGATTATCGGATGCCACAAATCAATAATAAAACGATATCAAAGTCAAATAAATATCTCCAACAAACCAATTTCAGAAACCAATTTATTTTTATGAATTTCCATCAGCGTCACGTAATCTTTATCCTGAAATCGAGCCTGCAATGCTCGGCAATTAATTTCTGCACTGGCTTTTGAGGGGAAGAAGCCAGTGGCCCGGGGGCATTTCGCGATTTTATCGGATAAAGTCCGCACTTAATTGCACGGAACTTGCCAAAAATCGGGGGTATTGAGGGGGACATATATACAGCAACCCTCGGGGACCACCCCAAGAGTTCCGGCTGAGTTTCCAATGGGGTTGCTAGATTTGGGGCCTTGTGCCTGCAATAACATTACATATGGCGTCGACTTCATGCTATTTTGCTTACGCATCGATTGGCATCCACAGACTTAAATAAGAACTTCCCAGGAGTGTTCCAGACTGACCCCAAGCCAAAAAAAAAGGGGACTTTTCACTCGGAAACCCATAGAAGTGCTTAAAAGCCCCAACCTCTCCAGAAGTGCTTCCCGTTTGATTTGGGGGTTCGTAAAGTTGCTGGCTTTGTCAAAACGAAAACATTTTTATTAAAATAAGAATCGGGTTGGGTTTGTGGGTTTTATTATTTATTCTGCTGCAAGCGGCAGCCCTTGTGGCCTTTGTCTATGCATGAGTTATGGGAAACTCCCCGCTTTTCTTCCCCTTTCCCACATATGACTATTTCACATTAATATGCAGCGCAGTCTCGCCGCAAAATTTTAATCCTTTTAAGTGAGACCCCCAGCCCAGACCTAGACCTAGAATCGTTTTATCTTTTTATTGAATTGCCCTGCCGCCTTTTTGGCAATCGAAGGGATTTTGTGCTAGTCAAGTTCGCATCTGCTGTGGTGGGCATATAAATCTGATTTTCAACCGCCTCCGCCTCCGCTGCGTATGCAAATCGTCATCGGTTTACTGTTGTCATAACAATTCCATTAACAAGGACTGTCTGTCTGTCTGTCTGGACTAGGCTGGGCTGGGCCATATTTATGAGCTTAGGAAATTGAATTGAATTATATGCAGAGCGACAAAAAAGAAGGCCCTTTAATGCACAACATGTCGATGGTATCAGTGGGTTAAATAGATTGGATTGGCAAGGGTTTCCTTCCCTTTCTGGGTCCGCCAATTGTAGTAGTATCAACCAATCGGCTAAATAACGAAAATATATTTCGGGGAAATGCCCCAAAAACCGCACAAATGCAATGTGTCGTCTGGTCTGGTCGACGCCACACGCACCATCGAGCATAATAAATCCGATTCGTATCTGGGGTCTAGTCACTGAAAATCAAGGGGAGTTTACAAATTTAAATTATCAGCCACTGTGGGTCCCGGTTCAGTCCTGTCGCTCAGCTTCCAGGGGATGGTTGTTATAATTCGGTGTTTTCTTGGTTTTTCGACATTTAGTTTTTTATTTTTCGCTGTAAATTTTCATTCGACACAAAATGAAAACGTGGAAACTTGAGTATAACTATTCATACTATTCAATTTCGTTTTAAATTACATAATATTAAACTAGATGCTTGCTTGCCATTTAATTTTTTCTCGGCCTTAGTTACTTCCCTCTTTGTTTGCTTGCTGTTTCTGGTTTTTGTTTGTTTTTGTCTAGTTTGGTGTTTCTTTTATATATATATTATTATTTTTTTTTTCGAAAATCAAGAAGGAAGGAGGAGCAGGAGAACGAATGAAAAAGGATAGGGGGACAGCACAGAAATGCAACGATAATACAGCAAAAGTACGTATACAGAGTTGACTAAAACGAACCGCGTAAACTATTCAATTAAATTAAAGACTTGCCCTACAGAAGCTTGGTTAGCAACTAAATTTAAAGTGTGTGTTTGTGTTATTTTCCTCCATTTTGTCTGTGTGTGCCGCGTATCGTGTGTGTGGTGCTGCGTGTGGGTGAGGGAGATGATGTGGCGGGTGACTTCTGGTTGTTTGGTTTTTGTATATTTGCCAGCATTTCGTTGGTGTTTTGCTGCCGCTGGCAGTTTGGAATTGGATTAAGTTTTTCGATAGAATTCTGTATTTATATTTGTAGATTGTTGGCCATCTGAGGGGATGACCCGCTTTATTCCTTGCGCGCCTGACGCTTGCGAGCTTTCGTGGTAGTTTCCTGCAGTAGAAATGGGTATATTATCAAGTGCAATATTTTTAAACGGAATTTTAATCTCAAAGAGGATTTTTTACACACCTCAGTCTGTGCGGGCCCTTCAGAGCTCTCCTCCGGCCTGGTCACCTCCACATTATCATCTAAATCAGACTTTTTGTTCTTCTTCTTGGGACTAGCGGACAGCGGCGTGCTTTCCTTGCTGGAATCACCGGCAGCCCGATCGCTGCCTTCCTCCACTTCCTCAGCCTCGGCCTCGGCCTCGGGCTCTTCATCGTCATCGGGCTGCAACTCATCGGACTTTTTGGCCTCCGCGGCGGCCCTCTTGGCAGCCGAGTCCTACACCAGGCAGAAACAGGTATTAGAAAATGCTCCGAGTTTAAGCAGGGCTTAAGCTTTGATCAAGCAACATTTACCTGACTCTTGGCCGAACCAAATCTAAGGTAAATGGTGATGGCAACCAGTGCCACAATGACCACCAGGCCAATGCCCCAAATCGAGGGATAGGCCTTGGCTAGCTCCGCTACCTTATTCACGAATGAGTCCTACACGAAATGGGAAAAGCCAGAAGATAGCAATAGCAATTACAAGTGCCAGGGTGCAGGGGGGCAAGATGAGAGTGAGTGTGTGAGGCTGTGGTTTTTAAGTTTCTAATTTAGGAAGCGAAAGACAAGGCCTGGGGCCAGCACCTCTTTGGCGCGTCTGTACAGATAGAAGACGTAGCAGCTGGCCGGGATGAGCAGGTACAGGAAGTACAGGGCCCACCAGCCGGGCTTGTAGTTCATCCGGCGCATCAGGCGGTGCCAGAAGGTTTTCTTTTTGCAGCGATCAAATCGATTTCATTAAGTGTTTCTGTTTGGTTTTGTGGGGAAGAAAGAGGTGGCTACAGGTTGGGGCATTAACTCACCGATTCACGGTCTATATAGCGGCGCTTGATGTCAAAACTATTGGCGGCAAAGTCACGGGCCACCTCCACATCGTCCGTGATGATGAGATTGTCAAACAGAATGTCGCTGGACATGGACCACAGCTCCAGGCCCACGGCGCTCTAAATGGGGGAAAAGAAATATATTAAAAGAAAAGATAATACAAGCCGATTAAAGTTAACGAATTCCACTTACAATTGGCGTCATCTGGAAAGGCTTCAGATCCTCAAAGAAATCGGGATTGGCAATCTTCTTGGGCGCCCACTTGCCCTGATAGTTCGGGTTCTCGATCATCGGTGCCCGCCACTTGCCCTTGTAGTTGGGATTGGGTATGAGCGGCGCCTTCCACTTGCCGCAGCCGGCGGCCTTCTCGCAAACGGGATTGTCCACCAGCGGAGCCTCCCATTCGCCATCGATTTCGGCATCCCAATCTTCCGGTTTGCTGGCCGTAGGATCAAAGATCATATCGGGCTCCTCCTCCAGCCAACCATCGGGCATGACGGCATCGGCATCGGGCAACTGTGGCGGGGCATCCTCATCCCAATCGTCGGGCTTCTGGGCCGTGGGATCCGGGATTTTCTCACGCTCATCCCACGCCTCCGGCTTCTTGTCATTGGGGTCATCGATCTCTGCAGGCGGATTGACGGCTGGCTTGAAATCGGTCAGCAGCGAGCCCTCGTTGATGATCTTGTGATCCACGCGGATCTCGAAGCTGTTGTCGGGACGCACCACCAGCTGATACAGATGGGGCAGCTTGTCCTTGAAGGGTTCCTCCAAGCGGTTCCTGAAAAGACGAATGACCGACCGATGAAGGGGCTATTGAACAATATAAATAGATGCTTTATCAGCGGCAGATACTGCAGAAAATCAGCAGACATCGCGGCAGAGGACAAGAGTCCACGAAAGGCAACACGTAGTCTTCTGTTATCAGGCAAGTATTACGTTTCGTTTGGCCAAACATTTACACAAATTATGAATCATGAAGTATTAGCTCAGCTTTCAGGTGTGCTAGCAATACGACGAACAAAGGGTATAAGCAACAGTTCTATTGTATTAGAGCTAATAGGTATTATGAGTCGCATTGTTCCGTAGCAAAATTCCAAGCCAAAGGCCAACCTGCCCCAACTCCGAACTTTTGACTGAGATTGCTATTTTCGTGATATTTAAATGTAAGCGATTGGAAACGCCTGAAGCTCATTCGTTTCCGTTTCAAATGGGACGACACTCACTTGGGCTTGTTGCAGTGCTTCTCGGTGATGGTACCATTAATTGGATTGACATGCCGGAATATGAAGTGCATTTTCACATCGTTGCCGCACTTGTCCGGCCCGAACATGATGGTGTAGGGTGTCTTGTCATTGAACTACGGAATAAAAACCAAAAACAGTAGATTCGGGGGTTGTTTCACGTTTCGTGGTTCATGGGGGCAATGCCCTCCCGCACACTACTTACGGCCGTCAGCTGCTCTGTGTCTTTGCCGGCGGAAAGGAGCTTTAGATACGAGCCGCCGCACTCCTGACCCTCCTAGAAAATGGGGGAAAGCGGAATTGGGTCAGTAAGCGGGTATTAATTGGATTTGCCAAGCCGCGCCGGCTGATGCAATCCCGTAGAGCAATGGACGAACCTGCAACGTGACCTCGTACTGAACCACCAGCGGCTTGTCTTGCTTGAAATCAAAGGGCTTACGCAGCGGCGCTGAGATGGCCGCGTGCTTGGCCTTTGACTTGAGCACCAGGCCCAGATCATTTGCCCAAACGATGCGCTGCGGCGACTCCCAGTTCCAGAGGCCGTCGTACTTGGAGATCTCCTCCGCAATGTCGTCCTTCTTGGCCTGCGACAGCACCCACTTCTTCCGGGACGCCTCCACGTCGTCAAAGTGGTCTGCGAAGTGGAATTTCTTGGCATCGATCACTGGGCTTTCGTAGGCCAGCTTCTCCTCGCCGTTTTCGTCGACGCCGGCGGGCAGCTCCTCCTGAGGAAGAGATTCATATGTGGGAGCATTAGATAAGGTGCGATAAAACCCAAGAAACACGCGGTTGTCAGCGACGGGTGAGAGTGATAGGCAGTGATAAAGGGGAAGAGAGAGACAAGTGGCAGACGTGGATTTAAGCCTCGAAGTTACAATTAAGGGCGGACTATTAGCACCACTATATTGTTAAAATTGTTGAATGGTTTACTATAACTAATATATTTTTAAAATTATTGTTTTTCTAAAAGCTGTAAATTCGTATAAAATAAATTCCTCAGGGCTGCGTCTATTATCTTGCCCACGACTGTGGGTAAACACAGTTTTCCCTCGCATTAATCCGGCTGAAAAACTCACATGCTAATTTTTTGGGTCATAAAAATCGAAAAGCCGGCCGCTCTGCCCCCGTCCCCACTGACCCACCCGCTGCTTAACACATCAGCATGCTTTTCTAGTCGCTTCCACACTGACGTGTACTTTTTTCTCGTGTTTTTTGTTCGGATAGCAACTCACCTGAACATCTTCCACAAAGCCATCCTCGAAGTCATCGGAGTCGGATGCTGGCTCGGCGGCGGCGACTCGGTGGGATGCAGCAATTAGCAGCAATCCGCAGGCGAACAGCAACGCCAGCGTCGCCCCTCGGCCCAGTTTCCTTTTCATTTTCCTCCCCGAATTTTCCGCGATTTCCTTCCTTGCAGCTGCGTTCCCGTTTTCTTTCTCCTGGGCGCTTCTTCTTCTTCGTCGGCTTGCTAATCGCACGAGAGGAGAGAGGAGCGGCGGCGGGCAGTTGTGCTGCTTTTTACCAGTTGCCGCGTACTGTTGCGCGCTCGGTGGCGGAATAATAACGAGAATTGAGAATCTGGCACGACGAACAACTAATTGTAATTAAATTATACATGTAAATTATACATTTTCTGTCTCTTGCTGTCTACTCTGTTCGGTGTTGAAAAATATATCGAACTATCGGTATATCGATATTTGTACCTTTTTGATAAGAAAAAAAGTTTTCCTAAAAAAGACCGCAGTGCCTGCCTTGACAGGGTTGTTTCGCTTTCAGCGGAAATGTTGCTTTAGTCAAGTGGCGGGAAATTTGAATTTTGAACGTAGGAAAAGGTTTTCTTGGCCCGGTTTTGTTTACGTAAAAACGTAGTAATGATTTATGATAGTGTTGTATTTAAATATATTTATAATTTTATTATATTTTGATATTACTGAAAATAAAGATACAACGTTGAAAATTACTTTTTTTTTAATTAAACAAAATTAGAGATGTATAAGGATAACTTTGAATTATTGTAAAGTATACAAAAACACACAACTTAACACTTTCATATCCTACTAACGCCAATCGATCTAATAACAATATTCCACATAATCAAGATACTTTACACCTGGCATTGCCATGCAATTAGGTCTTCAACCGAATGCACACACACATGTGGAAATTAATATTTGTGCAAAGTGCTATTCCATTGAAATATTTGCGCACATTTGTTAGTCGGACATATCTGATTCCGATTCGAGCACAACGCGGCATAAAACTGTAAACTTGCATGTTGGCAATTATTTTAAAAGCCCCGCTCGGCTCAATTAATGCTCCAACACGGCGGCTGCCTAAGCCCAGCAATAAACTTGATGGCTAGCTCGCCAAAGTTTCCCACACCGCTTCGGCGTTCTGCTTTCCGCCTTCTGCCTTTCAGTGTAAAAATAATGCGGCATGCATTTGAGCATAAAATTATAATAAAAATGCCTGGCTTATTGGAGAGAGTGTGTTGGTTTGTCTGCGTGGGTAGCCTGATCGAATGCCACTCCCCTGGAAAACACGTAAAGAAAAAATAATCGACTGTTTTAAAAGGGTTTATAAATCTACTACACAATTTGTTTTAAAGTAGGCAACAGTTCATTAAGTTTACAAATTTAATTGCTTGGTTGCTGTGGTCTTATGGAAGTTTATTCATTATTATTTATTGCTTAGCATTAATCATAGAGATCTTGACGAAAAAATGTCACAGCATACATTCACCTTTTGCTGTTTGACTTAGTTTCCTGCGACTTAAGCATTCCCTTTCAATATTTCTTTTATACAATCTGGGAAACGATCCCTTAACTTATCAATAAACATAAAAAGGCAAAAGATCTAACTGATAGAGTTATAATTAATTCTCTGTCTGTATTTCCCTTAACTGTGGCAACTTATCTGCGGCACGCGCATTCTGCTTCTTTTGCTGCCACTGTCAGTTTTTTATTTTTCCGTTCCTTTTTTTTGTTGTTTGCAACTGCATACAAAAAGCTTTCTGTTTAATGGAATATTTAACACAATTTAAAAAGTTTTTTTTTCTAAAGACAAACAAAGACTCGGAAGCACACATCGTGTGGGAGGGAGGTGGCATATAAGTGGAGAGGAGAGGCAACTTTTGCACTGGAGCCTCAGGGCTGGAGAAAACTAAACTTGTGCACACATTTCTTTTTTTATGGAAATTGTGTAATGACAGTTAATGAGGGTACTACATAAACAGACACAAGCATACACCTCACACACGCACACCTGAACACCAGGTCCTTTTAGAAGAGCACCTCCCCCGCATAATCATCCAGTGTTGTCAAGTGTTCTATTAACAACGAGGCCAGCTTACCAACACTTGAGCTGAATACCTACTGACGTCGTCCACCATGGAGGAAGGTGTCCTTCCACTTGTGAGGAAAATAGAGATGGAAGGATCTAAAATTATAGCTAGATATCACAAGGTTCTTGTCTGGAATATACATATTTGTTTTTTTGTAGAATAATGGAACATAATGTATTATTACTTAAGGGGTTTATAAGATATCCCTTATAATTACAATTAAGTATATAAATCAGAGTTCCCTAAACTCTTCTCCATCCAAGTTTCAAACTTTCGGGTAATTTATAATAACATTTACCCAGCACATAAATATCCCCGGACTGGCGAAGGATATTAGGTGCGAGAGGAGCAGGCGTCTCCCATTGTGCTCCTCTTTTAAAACAGCAGCTCTTGTCTACACGAATTACTCAAAAAACATACTTAACACACTCGCCCTCTCGGCGGGCATTAATGGGGGGTGGGAAGAGCGGAAAAGCGGGAAAAGCAAGGCTTAGGGGAAAGGGTAAAGAAACTACGGAGGACATCAATGTTGATGGCATACCAGAAAAGTTTTGTTCTAAGCTTTTGGACAGCGCCGGCAGAATCTCAAACATTTTCACCTGCAAGCAAATAGCGGAAGAGAGGTGTTTTCCGAGGAGGGGGAATGCGGTGCTGAGTTTTCCGGGGCAAGAGGTGAGGCGTGTGTGTGTGTATGTGCAAGATGGAGAGTATCAAAACATATGAAGGAAGCGCCGCTACAAGCGCACGAGTTCAACTTAGTGTGTACTTAACTTCCGTTACATGGCCGCCACTACAGTCCCACACACTCGCACACACCTCCTTTCACACGCATGGACAGCGAAACACATATACGCATACTGAAAAAAAAAATCACTTCGATTGGTCAAGGATTTTGGGAGCTATCTCCCCTTTTTAACCAAAAATGGGATAAAAATAATTAATTTTTATATATTCTTATTCAATCAATCAAGAAGGCAAAGGATAAGTCATGTACAGTTGCTCTCTGCTGCAAATTGAAAAGGTCACACCACAATAGCCTTTGATTTAACCCTGGCCACACTATAATAGCTAGAGAAATTTATCCTTAATTTAATTAAAATTATCCTCATTTCAGAAATGTATGTTTTTGAGTAGCTTTAATTAATAACTTATTATCTATATTATTTACATTTTCAGAATAAAATAAAATAATTAACGAAATATTTCTCTCCCTGCACGTGTTTGTTTGTTTATGCCAAAAGTGTTGTAAAGTGCGGCGCTTTGTCGGCAGGAAACGCTGAAAATTTATTACCAGACAATTTTGCCGGCGGGGGCATAAAAAAGAGGGCCCACGGAAAGGCAGGGGCCGGGGCAATGGCCGCCAAGGGGCGGAGGGGCTTTAGAGCCCCTAAACACACACTCGCATAGGACACACATGCATATGCATAGTTTGCCGGCCGTAAGTGTATGCAAACATGCCTAAAAAAAATACATATGTGGAACAGACGCAAGCCGGAAAAGGCAACAGGGGGCGGCGGCGGTGGCAATGTGTAAGCAGGCGGGCCATTTTCCATTAAAAATTCAAAATGCCCGACGCCCAGCCTGCGCCATTAACACCCCGGCTGTATGTGTGTGTGTGTGTGTGTGTGGAGTAGTCTCCTCAGCTTTGCGTCTTGCCCCGCACGTCCGCTCTCCTTTGCACTTCCTTTTTGCCCGCTTTCAACACCTCGTTTTCTCACCTTTCGAATGGGCAGAGGGCAGGTACCACTCTGCCTGCCTCTGTGTGTGTTGAGGAATTTGCAGCGCCGTTAAAACTGAATTGATTTGTTATTCATGTTTTCTGACTTATGGCCAACACTTTTGGCTTTCCGCCTACCATTCAATTGACGTGGCCAATGGCGCCGTCGACTTTTTCCCCTTACCTTGTCCATTTCCCCGGGCTGCAAAAAATAGTGAAAATTTAATGCAGGCACGGAATTCAGGAACGGATTTCAGGCGGATCAGGGGAAAAGTCCTGGTGAGAGGCAGCTGCCTCTGGAAATGATGTTTTTTTTGACAAAAAACATGGTTGTAAGAAAATATTAATAAAAATAAAACTTTTATTAAAACTATAATGAAAACTTATTTAATTTAATAATTAAATCATAATCTACACGTACTTATTTTTTACAAAATAATTTTTCCTTACCCTCTGATAATTTATACGAAATTCCCGTTGAAAGACTTGTAATTTTCAAATTAAGAGATCTGGATTAAACATTTAAATTTAAGAATAAATTAAAATAAATACAAAAGCAATAAAATTTAATTGTATATTAAGAAATTTTTTTTAATAAATTAAAAAGAATGTAATTGTAAGTCCAACAAATGTAATTTCCATCGACTAATACCAAACTCAATATAAATATAAGGCTACACAGATTCGAATAATTATAATTAGCTTTTAATAAAAAAACGAGATCTGTTTTTAATTGGTTTCTTCTCTGTTTGCTTTCCTATTTTTTGAACTAAAAGTCTATGGAAAAAAAGTGCAGTTTGCTTTCTAATGGAAGCCGCCCCTGGGCTAACCAGTAATGGCTGTGTGTGTGGGTTGTGCTCAAGCCGCTGGCTTGGCTTTTATATTTATTAAATTGCCGCAAGGGGAGCATTTAGTGCATGTTTTAAAATAAAAAAAAATTAAATGAAATAGAAAATAAACAGGGATAAAGCAGGAAGCAAGTGCGGCAATGGCCACCACTGATGTTGGTACACTCTTACCAAATAAAGTATAGAGTTTCAAATAAAAGTTTAATTCTTCAACTATTTAAGATATAATTTGATTAAATAAAAGGGGTTTTATTTACTGATATTAATAATATATAATATATTTATATTTTTTAAACCTACTCCATTCCCAACTATAATCGCCAGAAGGGTACACCCTTAGAGTGGGCCTTGGACCACAAGTGTTTAGTGGTTAGGCAGTTCAAGAGTAATCAGCCTTCTACAAATTTATTCCACATTTTATTTCATTTTTTATTTTGATGTTAGGTATGCCTAGCTTAATGATACAAGTGTATAATTGCAGCTAAATGCATTACAAAAAGGGTTCTCCAATTATGCGAACCATTCAGAGCGACAAAAAGGTTGGATTCATTTTTTTGAGTGGCCATTCAGCCAATTCGGAATGTATTCAGTTTTTGAGGCCATTAAGTGCCATTCAAATTAATGTCGAGAGATTGAACCCTCGCATTAAAGAGTCATTCTTTTCGTGGTTCAAACTTTTTAGCAGCCAACTAATTTGCATGGCCTGTTCTCCTAAGTTTACCCTTGCCTCTTACCCTTACCCCTACCTCAGGCCCTACCTTTCCCTTTTCATTTCCGAGTTTTTCGACTTGACAATACACTTTTTGTTTTATTTTTGAGTTGGGGCTCCCTAAATTTTAATCACCTCAGTTGACAGAGTCAGGACAAATAAAAGCGGCTCGCAATTCGGGCGTGAAACCAAGGGATTGCCGAAATAATAAATCAGGCCATAGGCGAAAATATTTAAATTTAAATGTTTCGAAAGGACGAAAACGTAAACAGGAGGAGTCCTGGTAGTCACTTTCATTATTGGAAGTATAAATCACTTTCCTTTTGCTGGCTGGCTGGCTGCTGGCTGGCCGGCAGCAAAACAAAGTCGGCCTATTCTACACCCTTTGAGAGGCCAAGTGGAGAAAGGACTGCTGGGGGTGGCGCTTCAAGGCTCGAGGTCCTTTGTTGTTTGCTCTCGCCGCTTTGCTTCTCTGCGGTGCACGATAAAAACAAACAAATTCATAGCTAATAAAATTGCTAATAAATAAACGAGAATGGCGTAAGCGCAAAAAAGGGACACACGAGGCGAAAAACAAAGGAGCCGCAAACAAAAAAAACACACACACACACACACACACCAGAAAAGAGCACGAAAAAAATCATCATCAACACACACACACACTCACCTGGCGAGGAAAAATAATGTAAAGCTATAGCGACGCCAACCTGGTGGCCGCATTGACCAACAGCCAGCGGGCCATTTTCGGTGGGCGGTTGGGTCGCCTTTCCCGGGGGTCGCTGCCGGATTTTCCCGATGGGCAAAGAGGTTAGCAGACATTGCATTAAACAGGTAATGGGGTAATGGGATCCCTGGCCAGGGCGGAGCACGGCCCAGGGTGTCGCGTGCGCCTCTGCCAACAATTGCGGGACACGGCGAGAAAAAAAAGTGCTTCGGAGAGGAATTAATATTTATAAGGATATTTTTTGGATGTACTAAGAAATTTTGGAAATATTAAAATAAACAGCTGACACGACTGCAGTGATATTTATATTGTTAAAAATAATTTAAATAGGCTTTTCTACAGGAAAACGTAGGCTTTACTGTAACCCTGTATTTTTTGTGTGTTGCTTGTTTTAAAAATTACTATAACTTATAAAAAATAAAAGTGTATGTCTGATGATTAACCATTTCAATCCTTTGTACAAGGAGTTGACTTTTGAATTACAAAAATATTTTTAGAGCTCTCTTAATATGTATATAATTTTTATTTAAGAGTAACTATTTAGGAAACAAGTTAAAGCAATGCTCTCAAGTTCAATTTAGCTTAAAAAGGTACGCTTTCATTTTGAATTTAATTAAAAATACCCATAGTATACTCTCTCATACACTCCTTAAAATATTTTTATATATATAAAATATATTAATATATTTACAATTATTTCTAGCTGTGCGATCATTTTTGCTCTTGCTTATTTTTATGATTTTATTTTTGATTATTTTTCTGCTTTGGTCTCCTATGTTGCTGTTGTTATTTGCGGTGTTGGTTTTTGGAAAATTTATTACCAAAAACCGCACATGCTTTTTTAACTTCTCCTCGCAGCGATTGGAGCGCCGTGTAGTTGCCTTGCCACATATTTTGGCTGGAAAATTTTTAATCAAAAGAATGTTGGCCGCACTCACAAACACACACAGAAATCCAATTACATTCTGATAAGGAATGCTTAGCCAATGGCCACATTTGTTCTTATGCAAATCAGGCAAGTTTATTAGCCCTTTATGCTTGATGGTTTTTCTCCTGACTTTTGTTATTCTTTCTGCGCGTTTTTTTTTTTCTTTTGCGTTTCACTCCGGATAACCGCAGGTGGCGGAGCATAAAAAGTGTCCAGGCTGCGAATACCGGAGATCGGGATGAGGGTCGGGTCATCATTCCATGTCTCAGCTCATAAATCTTTGGGATAAAAATCCGCTGAGGACAGCGAATGTTGCAAGCCACTTTGTGACCCACTTACAGCCCCGCCAACTGACTGACTGACAGACTGAGAGACTGACTGGCTCATAGAGGTCATAATTCTCGTGCAATTTCAGCTCGCTTTTGTCCCCGTTTAATGACAGACAGGAAGCCTTAGTGCTCTCCCCCGTCGCCTAACAATTTGCATTTTTATGGAATTGAGAGCTCGAAAGATGCCCCGCAGATTGGATATGAGCCAGAAATTAATGCGCAGCATAAAGATGCCCCGCCCAGATTGCAGCAGATCGACTTTTTGATGACAACTCGCAAAGCAGTTCCTGTATTATTAATCTTAGCAAGGGTATTATAATTTTTATTTAGTCGGAAGTTTGCAAAGCAAAGAGGGGAGCTATTTCCGACTTAAATATGATCGATATGATTCAATTTTAGGCAGAAAGGATACGAGTATAGAGCTCTAAATTCTCTGACTTCTTTACTATTTGAAAATAATATATTTTCGGTATGTTTACGAAATCTTTATGATTAAATCATTAAAAATCTGTTTCTTCCTTTGGGTCGCCCATTTTTCCTTTTGTTTTCTCTCTTTAAAAAAGTCCCGGACACATGTGAGCTGTAAATAAGAAGAGGGAAACCCCCGGCTTTAATGCGAAATTAATAAACCAAAATCAGCTGCTAAGCAATAAACTAAACTAACAGAGCCGGCTTTGCCTTAACCCAAAAGGCGACCTAAATAAACACACACACACACTCCCACTCTAAACGCACACCATCACACTTCCAAGGTCGTGCTTAGGCGCGCAAATAAACCGAGGGGGTGTCAGGGGTCAAAGGGGAAAACGGCGGAAAAAACCGCAGGAGCAGAACGGCAAACGAAATGTGAAGGAGCCGACAAAACAAACCAAAGACAAAACAAAACACAGAGTCAAAGGAATAAACCAAGCAAATAATCCTTTAGCTTAAAAAAGGAACAGAAAAAAAACCGAAAAGAGACAGGACTCGGGCGAAAATAAGTTAGTCCCTTGAGTTTTTCAGACTGCAAGATGCCTCGTATAATGAGGAGAAAATATTTGCACGTAAAGGTGGTAAAGGTTATCATATTTATTTACTTAGAAATTGGTAAAATCATTTATAATGTCAGTAGTCCAAGTATATAAATAATTTTAATTACTTAACAGTATATTCCTTCGTTATTTTTTTCTTAATCCCTCTTAAGGCTTTTCTTTAATTTTTAATCATAAAAGAATATGTCTTAATACCTTTTCAAGCCTTTTCTAAATCCATCTGCGTTTAATTATTTTCTCAGGTAGGGTCTACAAAATCCCTGTACAATTCATATGAGAGATGAAATGAGATAAGAGAGGCTTTAAAGTTATCAGACATATCAGATATACCCTGTTTTTTATGCTAACGAGTAGCGGATATAAAAAGAGCTCAACTGACAAGAAAAGCCATCGGAGGAGTGAGAGGAATGGGCCTAGAGAAAATGGCTGGAGGCAAAAAATAGAAAGGGATAGCTTTGGCCTTTGTTATGTCAGCCTTCCCTCGGTATTTATTTCGTTTACATTTCTGATGTTGTTGTCCCTCCCCATCTATAGCTTTTGATTTTTCGTCTTCTTCATTTTTTTTTAAGTGAAGCCAAGGCAAGACGAGAAAAAAAAACACAGAATCTACACGGCCGCATTATCCTTTGCTTATCGCGATGCTCCTTAGCTAAGGAGGAACAGGATTCGTGGCGTCGCCAGGCGCTGCTTTGAACTGCGTCTGTGTCTTTTGATTTCGATTTTGATTCGGCCGGATCCTGTCTGTACATATTTTAGGCATTAATTTGCCTAAGTGTCGTCCTTGTTCGCTCCACTCGCCGCGCGTTAAGATTCCCGCTGACGATAGGCGAGCTAATTTTGTGTAATGAAATAAATTAAAAGTCCGTAATAAACACAAACTGTCAGCGGCAACAACAATCAGGCCGGCAAGGCGACGTCATGGCAAATGAAGCGTGATCCTGCCAGGAGCAGAGGGTGGAGGGGTGGGTGGAATGGCCAGGCAAATTGGCTTGTTAATGAATCATTACGCATACGTCACGTTGTGCATGACAAATGACACAAGCTGGCACCCAGTAGCGCAAGCGTTGATAGGGAAAAGTGGAATGAATGCGAATGACTTGCAAAAGGGTTTCACTTTTTTCTATTTTTTTATTTTTCTGGATAGCTACAAGGGTGTGGGTGTGCCTTAGGGTGTAGAAATTTTAATGGAAATTCTGCAAAAGAGATCTTAAATAGAGAAGAAGCGAGTTGAGGTCAATTTTAAAATAGTTTTTTACTTTTTCTATATATTTGCATTGCAAATTAATTATTAGACGATTGTCAAACTTGTTGAAAAAATTAAAATGTTGTTTAAATTTATGCTGAAATTAAAATAAGGTCTTTAAGAAACTACTGTGGAGAGTGGTAGGGAAATTTGTAAAGGTATTGTTGAAGAAATTGGAACAGCTTTAATGAAAATGATGAAATATTAATTTATTTTACCGCAGGATTTGAAAAGTTTATAAAAAATATGTTATATATAATATCTTGAATACTTAAAGCCAGGTCTAACATTTTATTTAACATTAACAATGCACCAATGACAAAGTTGACTCCATATTTTAGCATACCCTGCAATAGAATTAATAGATTTAAGACCCCAACCTGAACCGGAGGGGGTAAAAACTTGGAATCGGCTTAAAGTCTCAAGGAAAACGAGAATGGAGTGGAAAATTTAGATGAGAGGCGGCGGCAAAGATAAACACTAACTCTGCTCCTAACTCCTTTCTCTATCCTTCCCTCTACCTCCCGTGGTCCTGATTTCCCTCTCTGGATTTTCCTTTCCCCCCTCTCACCATCTTTTTCGCACATATGCATGAGCGCCCTTGTGCACACAATTTGTTCAAATTGGGTTCGGCCTTGCTGTCGAATGTTTAGCCAGCGAAAAGAAATGGCCGCCATCTGCATTTCCGGCTATGTGTCTGTGTGTGTGTTCCCCGGGATTCCCCCAATTCTGGCGCACGCACACATACGTGTTCGTATGCTAATTCAAAGCCAAACTATAAATTTGAGAGCTGGCCGCATATTAAAACGTTTAATTCAATATGGAAGGCGTCGTTCGCAGCTATTCAAACTTTGGCCATCGCTCGAGCGGATTCAGCATCCGTCCATCCGTTTAGCCGTCTGTGTTTGTTTAGGCAAAAGCTTAGTCAGGGACACATATGCTTAGCCCGACTAGCAACAGTCTTGAAGGATAGTATCCTCACAGCTGGAGTTGCATCAGTAAACCAAAAGAAATTTTTTGAAAAGAAAATGTACAAAAAACTTTAGAAAGCTATATATTTTATTTATATATTTATAATTTTATTTCATTACAAAACTTCTTCAGATTACCTGAATTTAAAATATATATAGCCAACAATTGGTAACAAATTTTTACAAATCTTAGAAGGCTCTGTCTTTTATTTTCCCCTAACGTCAAAGTGTGTAATATCGTCTTTCGATTGAAATCAAAAACGAAAATTAGTTGAGTTCGACAACGAGAACTTCGCTTTCAGCTCTAAAATAAAAGAAAAAAAAAAAAAGTAAGCTTTTATTTAATACCACTAAATTAAATTATTTTGAACATATTTTGCAACTTTCCATAGTTTCTTTTCTTTGTTTAAAATTATACCAGAAAGTTGTACCAGCTCCAGAACAGCAGAGGTAAGTTTGCTGTAGAAAGCAACTATAATTATATAATACTGTTGATAAATATTAACAATAATAATATAATCCTAAAATCCTAAAGGTCTAATCAAAGGCTTTTAAAGATGAACAACAAAATCTGGGCTGAAAATCTGCAATGGGCACAAAATAACCTGGATCGAGTGCGTAAGCTTAAAGAACATTGCACTAAGGTCTCCAGAGATGCTATAAAATTTAATGAGAAAAACATGATGAACTTAAAGAGCCAAAACGAACGACTTAAACTAGAGGCTGAAATTATGGAGCTCGAGTTCGAAGACTTCAAGGAGTTCGTGACTGCTCAGCTAGAAGAGAACTGAATTCGATTAAAAAGAGAAACGAACAACTTCAGATCGATCAACAGTACCAGAAGAGACGCAAAACACCAAAAGAACACAACAGAATCCAAGAAAGCCAGATTCTGTAGAAGTGAATCAGGAAACTGAACCCAAGCTGTCGGTTTTTAATATTTTTAATCAAGTCTTTGGATACACATTTCAAACAAACTAAATATACTTGGTGGCGGCAACAGCAAACTGACCATTTTCTTTTGTAAATCACTGTTTTCCAGCCACTTGTTTTTAGCCACTTTAGCCTCTGCCCTTGGGCTGTGCCAGCTACTGCTTCCCTTGCTCCTGGATCCTGCTCCTGTTCCGTTGGCATCTGCGGACGTGCCGCCCCTCGCCCGCTTATAATCTCATCTGTGACACTCGTTGAACTTGTCGCCATTTAGTTAAATCAACAAAAATAATTTTGTCCAGGGAGGAGAGGAACTATCCCAACTATCCGGAACACACATGCAGCAGCCGGACAGGCTCACGTACTCGAGTCCGGAAGGAAGTCGGGTATCTTGTCCCTCGCTCCAGCCACATTAACGTGACTTTTGCAGCGCGCCCAGTTTTATCAGCATAATTTAGTTTGTGCCACCGACTGGACAAAGGACTAAGGACTCGGGGACCCGTTCAGCTGCGGCCTGCGGTTCACTGCATTAGTTAGAGAGTCCTTTGTGCCAGCTTATGAAGGGGACGGAGTACGGGACTAGAGGCCGCATAGGCTGGGCTCGGCTTTAATTAAGCCGCTGTTTTGTCTGTGAATTATTAAAGCCATGAACAGAAAATATTTACACATTTCCATAAGGAGTCGCTTTTATATAAAGTTAAATCAATAAATAAAACGTTTGGGATATAGGAATTAATAGCTTTTTTTAGGAACAATATTTAACCTTGTTTAAATCCTAAATTGTATACAGTTTCCTCTGTTAGTCCCTGTTAACTTTGGTAAGGTCGGAGGGGGAGGGACGGACTCGAGAGGCCGAAAGCGAAAGCGCTAAGGAAATTCTCAAAATATGCCAAGTTATGAACTCAATTGACGGCCTCTTTAGCCGTCGAGAAGTGCGGCAAAAGTTGGTTAATAAAATCACAGCTGAGTGTTAATAGGGATTTTAGCAAAAGGCTGAAAAAAAAGAGAGAAAAAACGGGGGAAAATAGGAAAAGTCCGAGACAATGAGTGAGTGGAGAGGCAGAGTGACAACTATGATGAGATGGAAAAGGCTCTCAACGATGGCGGCTTTTCTGGGCCAAGGCAATTAAGCCGGATTTTCCAGTGGCGGGCACTTATCGAGGACCAAGACGAAGTCGAACTGCAAGTCCTGCTGGGCCTGCCACTTGGTGACCTCATAACGGCGCTGCTTATTAAACGTTTGTCCTGCGGCCGAAAAATCTTAGCACAGGCTAACCCTGCACATTTTCCTCACAGCATATTTTCCTTCTCCTCCTCCGCCTCCTCGTCGGTGTTTTTCCCGCAACATAAAGCCAAAACTGTTGCGGATCGGCTTTCGCGTAATTAAAAATTGCGGCCAGCGTTGGCCAGCCGACCGTGCAAGGCCCCCTGCTTTCCCGTCGTCCTGTGGTCCTGGGTCCTGGGTCCCTGGTCCTGGGTCCCTTTCTGCTGACGCTGCCCTTAAATGCGCTTTTTAGTTTAGACCAACGTAAGAGGTTTTAGCTCGCAGCAGCCACGTTGAATAATTTGCTTGCGCACAGCAAACTGACGGCGGGGGGAAAAAGGACTACGAGGGGCAACAAAAATAAAAGAATATTTCAAATTAATTAACGCTAATGAAAATGTTTAAAACTTGCGAGTTGCAGTCCGTCGAGTGAGTGGCAAGGTGAGGGAGAGAGCTGGTGGGGACTGCAACTAACTTGGCTGTTTGTTTGCGCCTCAGACAACTCGAGGGAACTTGGGAAGAGAAAAACAAGTTTCCGGTTCTAGTAATGATTCCGGCACTGCAAAAATAAATGCGTTATTTTAGCAGGGAGTAAAACGAAGCTAAAATTATTATGCTAGCATATTGATTCCATTCCTTCTTAGCGTCAAAACTTTCTCTCTCTGCAAGCCAACTCCCACTTGGGGTCTTCATTTCCTCTCCACAAAACCGATAGTTTTCCTTGGCGGAGCGGAGGCAGGCAGGACGCTGGGGGGAAAGGAAAACAAAGCTCTGTGGCAAACTTATTTGCTTTACACTAAATAGAAATGCGCCGTGGCGGCGCACAACTGTTGCACAATCGAACACAAAGCAATTTTAATAAATTTTATGGCACACTTATTTGCATGGCACCTGGGAGCCCTCCAATTATTTGTCGAGTACATTCCACATAGCAATTTTCTTTTATTAGAAAATACTATAATAATTCCTGGCCAAGTTGAGTTCGCATTGTTGTGGAAAGAGTCGAGAGGGGAAGAAAACAAAAGAAGCTTTGCGCGAAAGTTTTATATTTTATGGGGAGGAAAACCAAGGGTTGCGGAAAGCGGACATCGCACAAGGGTTATACTGGAGAGTTCATATATATATATCTAACTCACTTGTATTTTTCGCCTATGATTGCTGAAGAAGTCTTCATTGATGCCAAGAAGTTTTGCTCATTTCCCAGGGACTCAACAATAATTGGCTTAAACTTTTGGCAAATACAGAGAGTCAATTGTCAGCACATTTGTGAAAATATTTCCCCCCAAGGTCTGAACGCTTAAATTGAGACAAACTTTACAATAATAATTTAATAGAAACCTAAAACGCTTTTAAATAACAATAATAAAGTTGTAAACAAAAATGCATAGAACAATTATAATGATAAGTATTTTCTGCCTCGCAAAGCCAAGGGCTGGCTCTGGCTCACTTTTCCCTTGTGATATATATTTTTGATGCTTACTTTAATTGCACCCTTAAAGTCACGGACTCGGGCCAAGTGTTTTGGCTCATATATCAAACTTTGAAGACAGCTTAGAGTTGAAGGCGTATTCAGACATCAAAAGGTAGCCCCACAGCCAGGATCCTTCAGCTCGCAGGACCTGGAAGCCGGGGCGTGGAGTGCGTGTTTATTTGCTGGCCAGTTGCAGTTGCTCCGCCTGGCTGCTGGCTTTTGTTTGGTCTGATGTCTGGGGGACCTGGAGTCTGGGAAGTTCTGGAGCCTGCGAGTCCTGGATTCTGATGTTTCTTTGCTGGTGACAGTTAAAGTGGCGTTCCGGCAACGCCAGGCAACCAAATAAATGCCGTGAAAACTCATGACATGCCAGCAGGGATCTTGAAAACAGTGGCTTATAATTTTAAGCTGTTGAAGCTTATACTTTTATATGTTTTGTATTAAACGAGTATAAGTAATTACTCAAATTGGTGTTTGACTTAAGCCATATTTTTTAAGGGGTTTATTTAAGAAGGAGAGTTTTTAAATTAATTTTTAGCAATTTTAGCAATTTTGTAAGCCTTTAAATCTCGACTGATCTAAATAAATAACTAAGTATTTATCCTATTTGAAACCTAAAGAAAAAGTTAGGCCTAAAATTAGCCCTCCTTTAACTTGGTTATGTATTATCTTTAAAGAGCTTAAGAAAACTCTACAAATTCCACTATGCAGTCTCTAGTTTTTGCTTAAACATTGCACTTGGCCTAGGCTAATGGGCTTGTCACTGTCACTGCCCGGAAACTGCCAGATGTTCTCGTATTTCTGCCTGGACAAATGCATACACACACCCCCGCAGTCCCGCCCTCTCCACAGCATGAGCCATAATCAAGTAATTGTGGCCGGCGTTGCACCTGCCCCCCGTGAGCGCTAATATCGCGCATACGCCGCGTGATACAAGGACGACGGGATTAGGCTTTATTTCTTCTGCCGGCTGCTGGTCGCTCGTTCGGTTGATTTAGTACCCCCGCTTAGCGAGCCCGGCAATTGTGAGCGACGCAACCGCTGACACTTAACTGTGAAAAATTGTGAATTATTATGGCAGGTCCCCCGCCCGCACACAGCTCTCCGGCCTGTTCGGTGTTCTTGGGGATTTCCCTTTTTGCCTGTTTATGGCTGCGATTTGTTACGCACAATGGTGCGTGGTGCTTGTGTTGGCCACAAGCAAGGGAGAAAAACAAAAACAACCGCAGCCAAAGGATATCTTCGATAGGTCGGAGCCTTGAATACCCTTATGGGTATGGCTGTCTTTAAGATTTATGCGAAGCTAACAACCGGTAGTTAATTTTAGATGGATGGAATACTATTTTATTGAAGTAAAAATTGTGGGTTTAATAAAGTCTTAATTAATGTTGGTTTTCCAGGGATATCACAGGAAGATAAGCATTTCCTTTTGGCCTATCTTCAATATATAAACTACTTCCTTGGAAGTTCCTTCAAACTTTCCAAACTTGCTGCAAAAATAACTTAACTCTCCGCAAGGACATCATCTTCTAATGAGAGAGTAGAGGCTTCTGCTACACCCTTCGCCGGCGACTGTTGACAGGTAAAAGGCCAGCAGGCAGCCGCCCTGGTAAACAAATAATTCAAAGTCATTTGCGCTGTGACTTGGCCCCATTGCCAGCTGCTCCTCGTTGGCTGAGCTCTACTCCTGCCACGTTCTAGTGGGAGCTGGCCAAGTGTGAAAAAAGTGTCAACGCTTTTTGCCATGTCCTGTGATTATGACACTAAAGAGGGCTCCGATCTGCGGGGAAAACGTTTCGTGGGAGCGGCGAACTCTAACTCTGACTCTGATTCTGAGCAATTGGCCTGACCGAGTGTTTTGAGTGCTTCTGTGCTTGTTTTTTTTGTAGTTTTGTTTCGTATTTGAATTGCCTTTTGGGTTCCGTGTATTCGTTTTGTGGTTCTCCGGGTAGAAAAAAAGGATTTTCGGAGTTAGGATGCTGGAGCTGATTGGGGAGCTTAGGTGGAATATTTAGGAAAGGTAAACAATTTTCATTTCTGTTTGATTTATTTTCCATCACAGCAGTGATGCCTGTGTTTATATTATATTCCTTTAGATTTATAAAAATAAAAGAGGTTAAATATATTCAAATAAATATTTAAAAAGATGAAGATAAATGTATGTATGAAGGTATGTCTATAGTTTAAATTTCTGTAGTTCTCTATTACTTTAATAGCTTTTTATATGTATTCATTAATATTATGTTATTTTCAATAAATATAAATATTATTTATTCTTTTTTTATTCCATACCCTTTTAATGCAGTTGAATTCTTTGATCTCTTTCAAGCCCCGTTTAAGTATCCTTTCTTGACTCTTTAAGAAAACGACCTCGCATGCAGTGGCACAACCCATTGGCACCGTTTTGGACATAAACAGTGTTTACCTTAAAAAAAAAATCATTCAGTTGAGGCCACCTTCTTGTTTTCAGCTTCCTTGGCACCTTGTCCTCGCCTCCAACGGCGCCTCCCTTATCCTTTATCCATTTTTAGCTACCTTTCCTTCTCCTCAGACTCCCGGCTGCCTCTGGTCCTTTTACGTTTTCTAGGCGCCTGCCTCCCTCCGCCTGCTGTTGGCTTGGGCAAACAAAAAATCTCATTAATCCATTAAGTATACGCCAAGAAAAAGTTCAAAGCGTCTGCTCACACACACACACACACTCGGGGTGGCGGGGCAAGGACACTTCTAGCGACAGGAAGCCCACCGCGTGTATTATAGTAATGCGAGTGTGCGAGTGTAAGTTTGTGTTCAGTGTAAAAGAAAGCCTTTTGGGAGCACTAATGAGTTTGACATTGTTTCCTCCTAACAAGCAGCAAAGTTGCCCGAAACTGGGATGAGGGGCTTTCTCTCTAAAAATCAGAGGAAGCCGCCTGCCTGCATCGCCCAGACATTCCACCTTGGCATCTTTTCGGCATTTCTATTGCGATTTCCTCGAGGAGAAGAGGGGGCGAGACCGAAATGACTTTTATTCCACGCTTTCCACATCTCGAGCGTCGCCTTGCGATTTTTTTCCACTAATTAAAACCGTGTTGATAACACATTTCAATTTGGCTTCCGACTGAGGCTTAAAGATGTTTAGTAAAAGGGGAATTTTACTAAGTTTTTTAACTTTTAAATATAAAATAATAATATAATAGAAGAGGAAGGGAATAAATATTAATTTATATGACCAAAAACCTGGTAAATATGTTAGTCAAACCAATGTGATAAATATTATAAAGTTAATAGAAAAACATTCCCAAAGAAATAGTAAATAGGTATTCCTTTAAGAACAAATTTTAAAATAAAGATTTATAAATATTTCTTAGAAAAATAAAGTGACATGTACTAATTTTCCTGTTCGCCATCTTCAATGCCTACTTAAGGCAACTTTCACTAATTAAGAAGCCAGTTGATGGCAATTTTCCATGTGACTTCCGGCCGAAACTTAAAGCCTCCCGGGGTGTAAGTGATTTCGCAGCGATTTTGGCTCGGTTTCGTGTATTTTTTTCGCCAGTTTCCGGCATGAGTAATGTCTCCCTTTTGACTCATTTGGTTACACACTCTGCTCGCTCCACTTTGACTCATGCATGCATAAATATCCTGGATGGAAACTACGTCTGGGTACTGCGTCCTGCTTTTCCTTTCCCTTTCCCTTTCCCTTTCTCCGGATTCTCCGACTTTTGTTTGCGCATATTTGTTGGCCCTGCTCTGCCGACGTCGATTGTAAATTACGCCCCTAATGCGCCCATTTGTATGCTGCAAAAATTGCCGCTTATTGAATATTTAGCGAGCCTTCCACCTGACGCAGGACCCCTCGGCAGGAGCCTCCCTAATGAACTCATTTGGGATTTCGCATGCGTGCTTTTTAGACTGCACAAATCGGCGAGGCATAAAGAAAACCGAAAAGTTTTTGCATTTTAAATAATTAAACAACAAAAAGCCGCCCCCTACTTTCTGTTCATATGTCTTTTTTTTGCAGTGACTGTGTTTGGGCCCCGTTTGCGTATCGCAATCGGTTGCCAGGCAATGAAGAGTGACTGAACTCAGCGACTGACTGACTGACTGACAGGCGAAATGAGCCGGGATTACGGCCAGCGATAAGCGCTAAACAAGCAAATGAAGCCCGGAATGTGGCCCCCGGGGGCGGCCGCCAAAGAGGAGCAGAACTGGCAGCTTTTTAAAAGGATTTATTTTGGGTTAGAAAATATATTAAATATTTTATTTTCTTACTCAATAAATATGGAAATTGAATATAGAATTGAATTTAAAAAGAAATATGTAATATTATGTCAAGAGCAAGTCAAGCGAATTTCCTGGCATCTCTGGCTTAGCCTTTTCTGTGTAGGAGGAGTCCTGTTTGAATTTGATTAGTTTTGAGCACTTTTCCTAGAACTCCAGCACTGGGAAACCCTTGCTTGTGGCCTGGGCATAATTATAATGAAACTTTGCCAGCGTAACGCCTTTTCATTCAGTTGCGCCATTGTGTCTTTCCAGGGAAAATGTCATTTAAAAATATCTTTCGCCCGCCAAATCCTTGAACACCCACACACACACACACGTAGCAGGATGTCTGGCAATCGATACTTCATTAAGATACCGTGCTCTAGACTTTCCGTTTACGTTTCCCTGATTACTTTGCATAGTTCCCTCCTCTTGCTCCCCCTGGACTTGCCTCGTCCTTATCTGCCTTTCCTTGCGGATTCGGATTCTGATTCTGAATTTTGTGAACTTTCGCTCCTTCGTCCCGGCGTGTCTGTCCTTTGTCTTTGTCGGCCCCGGCTGGCTGGCGAATAAATCGCAAAATCGTATTAGAGGCCCGCAAATTATTTGCCACCGGATGTGTGGCCCAGCTGGCTGCCTATCGTCGGAAGTCGAAGCCGTTGGCCGCCGCCTGGAGATCCTTGCCAACCGGTCGGTCGGTCGGTCGGTCGGGTGTTCCAAGTCTCAGTTCCAGTTGGAGATCCTGGGGTCGTGGCTCTGTGTGTTTATCACATGAACACAATCAAATTAGCGCACATCGAGTGCAAATAGGCGGAGATAGGCCCAGATGGTACCAAGCAGTCCGAGCAGGATCGCTGGATGGGTGAGGAGGTCTCCTTCACTCAACCAAAACGTAGATTAATTAATTCTTTTAGAGGGGGAGGAATAAGTTTAACTTTTAGATATTTAACTGGAGTTTAGTGGCTCTTTAAACAAAACAGCCTTCCTTGACACCTTTTAAGTTGTATTTTACATACAAGTCACCATTAATTGATTGTTTTTCAATATCCCTTTCGCAAAAGCCTTTTGGCTAAGTGGCTTCTGGCCACCGCATTGGGCAAGTTTGTTGAGGGAAACCCCAAAGAGACAGTGCGGTTACAGACTCCTCTCCCTTTGGGGCTCTGGAAAGGGGAATCAGCTCCTGCTGATTCCGCATCCTGCCCAATGAACTTCGACACCACTGGGGGTCCAGGAACTGTCCCACTTTGTTGCCAGTAATTCCCTGCTCCTGCCATGTCAGGACTTTTGTTGGGAGCTGTCAACAAGGAACTTTGCGGAGCTGCAGCAGCACCAGCAGCAGCAGCAGTTGCATTTCCAGTTGCAGTTGCAGTTGCCACTGTTCGGTGTTCAGTGCTCAGTCGCCTTGACAGCTCCGACAGAAAATATGAGCAAGGCAAGAAAGGGGCCCTGGGGCATATGCCAGGGCGTGTGTGGACAAGTACAGTGGAGTCTCCTGCCCGCTTGTCGCTGTCACATTGTTGTCATGTGGCTGGCGCTGTGAGGACTAAAGACTCCAGTCTCTCGACTCGAGAAGATTGCCGGCCATCCAGAGTCTCGGGCTCGGAGGCAGCCTTCGTTTAATCAACATTACTTGTGCTTAAATCAATTAAAAACTAATTACGTTTCATGCCCCGTTGAGCGCGCAACTTTGTGGCTTTTCCCCGCGGGAAATTCTCCAGCACAATCCTTTGAGTCTGCGTGCGCTCAAAAGGCGTTAATAGAATTGCAGCAGCATCAGCAGCAGCAGCAGCACCTGGCCAAAAGCCTGCTAAAGCCAAAAGCCAGTGCATCTGCTTTGGCTTTGACTCATTTGGCGAATTTCGAGCTGCTGCTGGGGAAAGCAAAAATTAGACGACACACAGAACGACACAGGTGTAACCCTGGGCTTATGACTGCAAAATTCCACATAAGATACACGAGTGTTGAGCGAAAGAATACTAATTACGAGTACGAATTTCTCTTGCTTTTTCTGCCTCGGAAAATGTAACCTATTTTTATTGTGGATTAAAATCTGCTGAGAATTTTGTAAATTAAAAATTGTATGTCTATAGATATAGTAAAACAACACAACATAAAGCCACATAAACTACAAAATCTAGCTGCAATTTCTGTCCCAACTTGGCTTCCTGCAACTTAACCTATCATTACTCCCCTGCCACGCCCATGTCCAAACATAATTATAGCCCCTTGAATGGCTTTGGATCCTCCTTCCCCTTCCGCAATCTATCTAAACTGCAGCTAATCACAAGCTGCAAGCTGAGTAGCTCATAAATATGCATTTACACACTTTTGTGCCGCGCAACTTGACGTATTAATTTTTAATATATGCCTCCGCCCCTCCTCGGCCTCCTCCTGCCACTGAATCTGAATCTGCCACGGGTATTTCCAAGTCGCCAAGTGGACAAAGAGCGACCGGCTAATTAGCCAGTTCGCTCAATGGCCAATTGCCACGCAAAATCAGCCAAGGGTAGCGACAGGGCTCCGCGCTGTCCGGACTCCGGACTCCGGACTAAACACAGCGTTTAAAGCCAAAAAATAAACAACAATTTAGTGCAGATTAGCGCCAAACACACACACAGGGGGGGAAGGGAGTCGAGCTGGCCGCCGCCTTTTGTTTATATTGTTGTACGTGTGTCGGCGCGGTGAGGTGCCATTGTTTCAACGCTCCGAACAGTCGAGTCCTTTGCGGAATCACCAGGTGGGCGCACAGGGACAGGGGAAGGGGACTGGTGACATTAGGCCGGGTTTGAATGGAGCTGGCAGGCTGCTTACATGCATTGGCTGGGGCTACAGAGGCACTGGGAGAAGAAAGGTCAATTTTTAGAATAAAAAAACGTATAAGAATAGGTTTATTTATGCTTTTAATTAGTCTCAGATTAAAAAAGAAAACTAGATTATATTAATTTATTTTCCTAAAACAATTCTAATTTTAAATTCAAATACTTCAGGAACTTAGCGACTGTTTTCTAGTTCATATCTTAAAAATGTATGATTTGTTTTTGATATTTTTAATGAAGAAAAAGCTTTATTCGTTTCATGACTGATCCACCACCTTCTTAAACACAAACTTAATAATATTTTCTTGCAGTGCTGCTATGGCCCAGCTAAGGGGAAAAGGGATGACCCAACCGAAGGCCGAAGAGGGCTAACTGCCTTTAGTTTGGCTAATTGCTTGAAGAGCACACAACAGCGGCGAATGGCTAATGGCGAATGGCGGTGATGGCAAATGGCAAATGGCAATGACGATGGCGATGGCAAACTTCCGCTTCCGCTTCTGCCAGCGTCTCCCGCTCCCCCTCTGCGTTAAGCTGGCAAACTAATTAGATTCGTGCGCCTCATTGGGCCACTTTTGAATTTGATTTGTGCCTCGCAGGCTCCCTGAACTTTCGCCGAGCGAGAGGAGCCGACTGACTGCATCATATTTGGTTCAAGTTCGTGGAAAATGCACAAGAAAACTGCGCCAAAACAACAAATAAAAGCAAATGCGACATGTGGCCAAAAAACCTCGAAAAGAAAGTTCAAGCCAAGCCGCAAAAACAAAAAACTTTCTGGCCCTTCAGAAAATAATAATAAAAGCAACAAACTGAGAGAGCAAAAAAAAAAAAGAAGAAAATTATGCGAAATTTAATTTGACTTTTGTTGTTTTGGAAAGATGTTGTTCTTGCCGCTCTTGTTGTTGGCAGCCACTTTTGCGCTTTCCATTTTAGTTTACTGCCAGCTGGCAGCCAAATGCAGCAAGCTGCGCCCCGGGAAAACCAAAGGCCAGCAGCTCCTCCTCTCCCCTCCCCTTTTACGAAACTCGTAATTTGCCAGCTTGGCTTGTACACACTTAGTTTGTATTATTTAGTTGCAGTTGGGAGGGGGCTCGGAGGGGCTGCTAGTAGGGTGCCTTCCATGCGAGCAAGAAATATGATTATCTTATGCATGCACTGCACTGCAGTGGGGCACCTAATAAGCCAAAGGGGCAATGCCAAAATTATGACCAAAGCTATTTGCAGGGTGCAGTTCGGCCATACTTAAGTCATAACTCTTGGAAGAGAGTTGAGTCCTTCGAGTGCTGCTTCAATTTGCAATCAGGCAAGTTTAGGGAAGAATATTTAATATATTATGAATCAAAATTAAGAAAATTCGAGCTACCTAAGGAGTTAAATAATTTTATACATAATGAATGGATTTATTTAGTTTTAATTCGTTCTTATTATTATGTATTATAATAGAATACAAACTTATCTTTATTTTAGAAGAAATTTTAAATCTTAAAACCATTTTGGAATAAAAGCTTATCAAAGTTACAAATTATTTTGAACTACAAAGCCTGCTTTTACAATCTAAACAGTTCCAAACACTTTTTCAAAGATAAATGCAAGTATACTTAGTATCTCTTCTATATTTGAGTGGTTTCTACTTAAGGAATTCCCACTGTTGCCGCGATTGCAGCTCTTTGTCGGAGGTGCTGGGCAAAGTGGTTTTATGTGTCCCTCGTAAATGGCAGCAAATGCATGCGCCGCCAAGTTGTGTTACACTTCTCAGGTGATTGGCGTCGAAAACTTGTTGGTTTTCCCTTTGATTTATATTGACAATTGCATTGCCAATAAATGTATTTTGGCGAATGGCTTTTATTTGCCCCGCAAACTATTTTTGGGCGGTTTGAGGTTATTTCCTCCCGCTTTTGGGTCTGATCCTCAGATCTGGACTTCTTTTGTGCTCGCTTCCCTTCTCGAGAAGCAATCTGTTGTGCGGGTCAATTAATAATTTATAAGTGGTGGAAGGAGCAAGGGTGGCGGTGGGGTTGGCTTGGGGCTCCTGCAGGGTGGTTTCCATGCAATATGCATAATGTGTGCCCTTTGATTTTCTGCTTTGGCATGCACATTTATTTATATTTCATTTTGGCGCTGCTGTCCCTTTCGGTTTTCCTTTGCCGCCGCCGCTGCTGCTTAGCATTTCCTATTTATGTCGAGGACCTGGCTAAGCATTTTGGGCTGAAAAGGGGGGTGGCTTTTGGAGGGGGTCGGTTGCTGTTCCCCCCTGTATTATGCAAGGCATGTGTGTGTTTGTGTGTGTGGGTGCCGGGGGTTTTTCTGTTTTTGTTTTTGCGGCCAGAGTCGGTGCGAGTATAAAAACTAAAAACAAGCAGCGTCAGCATCAACGTTTTATATTAAAAACAACAACCGCAATAGTACACTACGAGAAAAACGTAGTGTGGGATAGGTAAAATTAAAGAACAGTCGAAATAGTTTCATAAAAAAAAGAGTGGATTTGAAATAAATTCAAATGCAGCTCAGAAGTAAGCTAAACATTATTTTAAATTATAAAATAAACCCAATTTGGGGTTTAAAATACTTTAGACAGGTTTTTTATTTATTTTAAATGTATATATAAAATAAATATTAATTAATAATGTCATTACAAGTCTAAAATCGAACCATAAATAGCCTTAATACATTAGGAAAATTTTAAGACAGAGTTTAACCGAAAGAATATTATTTTGGTTATATTTCGCAATTTTCCCATAGTGCAGCTTGAACTGCAACTTGCAATCGGTGGCAGTGGCACCAACAAGGATGGCCAGGGGAACAAAAAATATCCAGACAGAAAGATAACTTCGGTAAACCGACCTTAGTATACTCTTGTATCATAAAATTTAAATTCAGAATCCATTAAAAAAAAAACACTAATTTCATTTCAATTTTCTGAGCAAGTTTTTGATAGGTTAATCAAGTATATTTTTTTTATTGTTTAAAAATAGTGTAAATATGGTTTTTTATAACACATATGTCTAGACCGATTCCGTTCTTAATACTTATTAGGAATATATAAATTATTTTTTCAGAAAAAACTTCCTGAATGTCTCCCAAACATCTCAGCTTAATTATAAAGCTCTGTCAGAGTGTAAAAGGAAAAATATCTAAAGTATTTACACTCGCTTTTAGTGGGTCCAGTTCCGCCCACTCGCCCGCTCTTTATGCCCCCTCCCGCCCCGTTGCGGGCCATGTTTTCTAATTTTTGTGCACGCCACTCGCTAGCTAGCTGCACGATGTGTTGCATTTTATTTTTATGTCGCACTCATACGCTTTTGACTTTTAAACTCCTCTGTTTAAGTGTATTTAACATTTTCCTCTAATGATACTCAGAGCCAAGTGGCATTTGTTGCCCTCTCTCTCTCTGTCTGTGCTGCCGTCTCTGTGGCGAATATTTCCGTCCCTCTCGCAATAAGCCGCTCTGCTCAGTTGGTAAGTGGCAAAGCTTCCCGTTAGCTGCGGTTGGCAGTTGTCAAAGTGACCTCAAAGAACAGAGAAAGATGGAATCGCATGTGAGCTCATCTGTAAGTGTGTCGTCCTGTTCCTGCCGCCCCTGTCCCTGTCCCTGTCCTAAGGACCCCTCTCTTGCCACCACCCCCTGGCACCTGTCTCCTCCTGAAAAGAGCTTTGAGCTGCATACATAAGCAGAGAAATACAGAAATATACTCGGTACAGGCAGAGAAAAGGTATTTGGAAAATCTCGGTCAACATTCTGGGTTTCTAAATTAGAA
>VNJU01002566.1:0-32809 GCA_008042675.1 Drosophila seguyi | reverse complement strand
AAATGGGTAGCATCCTTCACGATCCAGGTGCACCAAACAGGCGACCCTGATTCGCTTGACACGCTTCTCGGCAAGTTCTGGGAGGTAGAGGATCAGTCAAGATGACGCAGAGAATGGCGGATCCAATTTAGGATATTCGAGGTCCATTGCGTTGGCTAAGTTTCTTAAAAACGAAAATCGTTTAAAAAGAGACTTTCCCCTAAAAGAGCAATATGACAGCGTGATCCAGGAGTACCTGGATCTGGGTCATATGAAAGAAGTTCCGTCGACTCACAATTCTCCGACCTATCATCTTTCTTATCATGTAATAGTTAAGCTCGAAAGCACCACTACAAAGCTTCGCGTTGTTTTCAACGTCAGCAAATGGGACCAGTTTAAATGATATCCTTCATGCTGGTCCAGTCGATCTAACGAACCAGATTCTGAAGTGGCGTTATTTTCAGTACGTCTTCAGTGCGGACATTACAAAAATGTATCGTCAGCTCTGGGTCGATCCAAAGTATACCCCGTTTCAAAGAATTCTGTTCCGAAACAAGGAAGGAGATATCCGAGACTTCGAGTTGAAAACAGTTACCTTCGGGGTCAACTGCGCCTCCTTCCTCGCCATTCGAGTTCTGCAGCAGCTGGCAGAGGACATCCACGTGCCATTTCCAAAGGCCAGCCGCATCATTAAGCAGCACATGTACGTTGACGACGTACTGGCAGGGGCGAATTCCGTGAACGAAGCCCAAAGTTCCATTCGGGAGTTGCAAGCAGCTCTAAGTGCCGCCGGGTTTCCGTTGAGAAAGTGGACCTCAAACCACAAAAGCGTCCTTAAAGACGTCCTGGCCGAGCACCTCCTTCATTTCGAGTTCCTAGACATCGATGCCGAAAGCACGGCCAAGACGCTCGGTATTCGGTGGAGGTCAAAGTCCGACGAGTTCTATTTCATACCTCCTGTAATAGTTTTGGAACCCTCCTATACAAAGCGGGAAGTTTTGTCCCAAATCGGATGGGGCAAAAGATCTTGATTCGTCTGCTTACCGCCAAAAAAAGAGTGGCCCCGGTAAAAACCGTGTCCCTTCCTCGGCTAGAGCTCTGTGGTTCCGTACTGTTAACCGAAATGGTGACAGCAATCTTTCCGCACATGCCAACCGTCAGTTCAGAGATCCGCTGCTGGACAGATTCCATTCTAGCCTGGTTGCGAAAGCCTGCGTGCAACTGGACCACGTTTGTGGAGAACAGAGTTGCCAAGATCACGAAGGTGACACTAGTCGACTATTGGGCACACGTTCGATCTGAACAAAACTCCGCCGATTTAGCCAGTCGAGGCGTATCCCTACATGAGTTGGCAGGAAATCATCTCTGGTGGCACGGACCAGAGTGGCTGCAAGGGCCACGAGAGCTATAGCCAGCGCTAAGCGACACTCTTCCAGTGACAGAGCTAGAGCAACGCGCGGTCAAAGTGCATTTTGTCAAGGGCCCGTCCATTGTGCAGCGCAGAGCAAATAGCCAAGAGCTGAAGCATCTGACCAAAAAAATAGCCCTTCCAGTGTCAAGTCCGTTGTTGAATTTGTTCCCATTCATTGACCATTAAGGGCTTGGGGTCGCCTCACTGCCTCCAAAAGCCTGCAATATGATAAACGTCATCCGATTATACTTTCCTTCGACTGTAGACTGTCGCGCCTCATCATCCAATTTGCTCACCAGATTACTCTTCATGGTGGTAGTCAATTGATCGTACGCCTGATCCGATCGAAGTATTGGATTCCTAAAATCAGGAATCTGGTAAAGGCTGTGGTCAATTAGTGTAAGATTTGCACGATTTACAAGAGACTTCAAACACAGCTGATGGGCGATCTCCCGACAGACAGAGTCTCACCTACACGGGTATCGACTATGCCGGCCCTTTCGAGATCCAAAATTATACGGGGAGAGTGTGTCTCATAACAAAGGGATATGTTTGTGTGTTTTTCCACGAAGGCTATCCAGTTGAAACCCAGCTCCGCTCTCACAACTGAGAGGTTCCTATCGGCTTTTGCTCGATTTGCAGCGAGGCGCGGTTGTCCTCAGCGGGTCCATTCGGATAATGGAAAGACCTTTGTGGGGGCAGCAACTTTGATATCCAGGGACTTTCTCCAAGCCATCAAAGAGTCTGTGACTGGAGCATATAGCCATCAGGCCTCGGTTTATCGCACCAGGGGCTCCACATATGGGGGGTTTGTGGGAAGCGGGGGTGAAAAGTTTTAAAACCCTTTTCCATAAATCGACGTCCGAATAGCTGGCGACGCGTCTCGCTAAGATCGACGCTTGCCTCAATTCTAGACCCCTCTCCCCTATGTCTGAAGATCCCTCAGATTTGCTGGGTCTCCACCAAGTCGTTATTAAATCGATGGCAACACCTTAAGGCACAACATCAGCAGTTTAGTGCTCGGTGGAAGGAGGAGTATCTTAAAGAACTCCATAAACGAAATAAATGGCAATTTCCGAACAGGAACCTCCAAGTCGACGATATGGTTGTCGTCAAGGAGGACAATCTACCATCGAACGAATGGCGGATCGGCAGAATCGTTTCTCCCTTTCCAGGAGCCGACGACCGCATTCGAGTCGTTGAGATCCGTACGTCTCGCGGAACCATAAAACGCCCTGTCCACAAAGTTATTCTCCTACCGCTGGAGGACAAAGATTCCTCCGTTCCTAGGGATTAGGGCACTTCCCCCATTCCAGGGTCCAAAGAGTTTTTGTTTCGTTTATTAGCGGACATAAGTTTTTCGGCAAATGGCTCCTCGTCGTCGTACCACCCAGTCGTTGGAGAGCAGACGTTCTCGAGGTATGAAATCCTACCGCTGCCGAGTCAGCAGAAAAAGGCGGTCCACATCCTGCCTACAGCCATGGACATTCTGGCTTCGAGGGCGGGGCAATGATCCATCCATGCATGCCGGTGAGCAGCATTGATCGGTCGTTGGCGACTGCGTTCCGGCTGCCCATCACCCGGCTGGGAGACGACGAGGTTTGTTCGGTGACAATCCGGTCCCGAAAAACCGCCTTCCAACTCGATGTAGTGATGAAGATCGACCCCAGCCTAAGGATCCGGACACCAATCCGGGCTCCGAGCGACGCCGCAAGGGCAAAGTTCAACGACGTTCGTCTCGCCCACGAACGCTTCCACCGGCCGGCAACCATCTCCCTCGTGTTGGGATCAGACGTGTACGCGAAACTGATCCAACCGGGGTTCCTAAAAACTTGAGAATGGGTTGCCCGTCGCGCAGAGCTCGGTGTTCGGATGGACCGTTTCTGGAGCATGCACGGAGTGAGGAGACCGATCCTGCTGTCTAGCCAGTGATCTCTTTGCCAACGAAGGGGGAGGAATGTCCACGCCAGAAGAGCACGATCGGCTAAGCGGCAGTGTAAGCGGCCAGAGCTTGCACTCAAAGCTTTCGTCATGGCTCGCAAGCACCGCTGCTCGCCCTCTCCTTCTTTCCTCTCGCTCTACCTCCTTGCAGCCGGCAAGATTTAAGTAAGTCTTTCATTTAAAGTGCGAAAATAAAGTTCAAAGTGAAGCTACCCTGGTTGCAGTTTGGGTTAAAACACCAAGGCGAACAGGAGGCAGTGCTGGCCGACGCCTATCTTCCCGGCGACTCGGAGGATGGAGCACTGCCATAGGAATCGGCTCAGGGTATAATCGCCTGCTATGCTAATGCGCATCACACGGTCTGAGGGAGCAGTGACATTTGTTCTGCGTTTTATTGACTTTTCGTTATTTTTTGTTTGTGAATTCAAAGTCAGCTGGAATTATGGTGCGACCTGAGGGCATCTGGGGATAAAACCTACTACTGGCTAGCCGGCCTTGCCCCTCAAAAACGCAGGCAGGCCGTAACAAATTAGGTGGGTTTTATAAGGGCAAAACCGTCTTCCCGAAGACCCGGGATAACTTTTTGAAATTGACAATAATTCAGTTTGGAAGAAATTTTTACGTCAAACGCACCATGTTGGTGTATGTCTGTCAACAAGAGAGAAATTTTATTAGAGTGATTTTCTCGCTGCTACATATGCAATGAATATTATGCATACGGAAATATATGATAAACTGAGGTTTTCTCTTGGATGCCTGAACGGATTTGAATGAAACACCTACCAAAATGCTTAAACAGATAATGTCGTTAATGGGGCACGCATTTTTGAACAATTGATAACATTGTCAATAAGATTTTAATCCTGGCGGGGCATGCATCGATAGAGCGTGCAAGGCGTTCTTATCGATATAGTGCCAGTGTTTAATAACACTAGAACTTCTCAAAAAGTTTGGTTTAATTTCAATAAAATTTAATTCGAAATTAGATCATATTTTCTTCTTTCGTTTGAGATACCGTTCTTTATTTCAATGAGCTTTAATTCGAAATTAGTCCACATTTTCCTCTTTCGTTTGATTACCGCGCATATTGTCACAATCTCCTTGAAGGCTGTAGTAATTTTTGGAAATTAATGATTTTAAATCTAGTAGTGTTTTTAGTAATGGTTCCGTTGTCTGGTTCAGCAACTGGTTCTCAATAGGTGTCACTTTCACTTCGCGCCTCTCTTATCAACCCACATACACCACTCACTGAAATTCAATTTTTTCAAAGCTTTCCCTAGCAAGCCAATATACTGTTTATATTGGCACAATCCCCTAAACTGGAGTTATAAGAGTTATAATTTTTGCTGCCCTATTTTGTATGGAGCCGACACCGAGGTTATTTGACCCTTTTGGAAACTTTGAGTAAAAGCAGAATAATTATCCTTTGTCATGAAATAATACTGCACAATCTCTGTGAGTCGAGATAATATGAAAACTATAAAAAACACGATTTTTCAAACGCTATTTTAATAGATCCAATGATGAAATGCTCCTAAACCCAATAGAAAACTGTAGTAAATTGTTTTCATATGCTAAGAAAACAAACATCATATATATTTTGTTCGATTAAGTTTTTTATTTAGGAAATAAATAAAAAATAAAATCCTCCTATGTGTCCCATCTTCCCACCGTTCCATTTCGACGCTAACTCACCGACGCTATTTTGACGGTCATAGAGCTCGTAAGATATGCTTAGCCAACATTGTTTAAGGCTAAACAGAAAAAACGCAGCAGACGCGCTGCCGCTCTGAGCAGAACATCTATTTGTCTCTCTTTTGTGTTTTCTGGTTTGTGTTGTTCGGTAAGTATTCGACAGGAACTTTCACAGGAAGACAGCATGATACGAACGCTGCCGACAAATATGCTCAGTAACTTAGCATCAGCTACTGAGTAAAACACGCCATGTGGAAGCAGAAAGTGTCTTTTTTGTTGTTGTGTACGTTATTATAAATTTTTCGCGAAACCCTTCTCTGTCTAATAGCTTAAATGGTCTCCCGTCACTGGTACCAATTTTACTATTAAGGAAGTAACATCCTCTTCCTTTGCCTCGTACGCTATTTTCTCATCCTTCACGTTTTTTGGCAACTTGGTATTGTCAATTTCTTTGCGCATTGATCAAAAATAGCATATTTTGCAGTCAAGTGCCGTCTTAAATTTGTTATGTGGTGCCCATATAATTTGGAGGCACATACGCCACATAGATAATTAATTGTCAAAATTAAAACAAATGCACTCTTTTTCCACGTCCCATTGTAACAAAACGCTTTGTAAAATATCCAAGTAAAGCACACTCGCAGCACACATAAATGCGCAAAAAACACTTTCAATTCGGCTAGGTGTCCCAAGTAAGCATAGATCGAGCCCAGAAAAAACGATGTTCAACTGTCTTTTTGATTCTGTTTTCAATCGTGTCCGCGTGAGACAGCTCGTTTTATGACAGTTCGAAAAAATATAATTTTCTGCAAGCTCTGATTTATAGTCTTTCAATTAAATGTTTTAAACATATATAAGAAAGATTCTGTACCTAGCTACCCGATAGCTAGCGACTTCACAGATATATTCCCAGTGTTACAACAGTGAAAGTACGTACAGTACATTTTTGAAAGCTGGTGCCGAACATTGCGCCAAACGTATTAAGGCAACACTGATTTATCGATAAGTAATTTAATGCCCTGAATATGAAACTAAAGTTGTATTAATTAAGTGCAGTATTTATAGTAAAATGTTCTATGAACACATCATATTGGCCAAGAAAGGTCCGTTGGCCAGGATCTGGTTAGCAGCACACTGGGATAAAAAAATAACTAAAGCCCATGTATTTGAAACTAATATCGAAAAATCTGTCGAAGGCATATTGCAACCTAAAGTTAAATTGGCGCTGAGAACATCTGGACATCTATTACTGGGAGTCGTGCGCATTTATTCTAGAAAAGCCAAGTATTTATTGGCGGACTGCAATGAAGCCTTTGTTAAGATTAAGGTAGGAGGCATATATTACATAAAGAAGGCTATTTTGAAATATGTATTTTTTTCCGTAGATGGCATTTCGGCCAGGCATGGTTGACCTACCGGAAGGCCACCGGGAAGCGAATGTTAATGCCATTACACTTCCCGAAGTTTTTCACGACTTTGATACTGCATTGCCAGAACTTAATGATATTGATATTGAAGCTCAATTCTCTATTAATCAGTCTAGAGCTGACGAAATAACAATGAGAGAAGATTACGCCAGCTTGTCGCTTTCCTTACAGGACGACGGCTTTGGAGATATTGGTTTTGAAGCGGAAACGCCTGAAGTTATTCGTGGCTCTTCAGATATAAATGTAAATACTACTAAAATATTTCATACATATACAAAAAAGTTACCATCTTCGTTTGAAATTTTAACAGAAGTTTGCAACGCAGTTTAGGACACACATCCGACTTTAGAAGCATGTTCAACAATCAAAGTCAAAAATATTTACACAACGAAAAATTATTTGCACATTTGTTGACCAAGTTGCTTAAAATATTTTTAATCGCGTAGCTTGATCTATGCAGCAGCTTGCCGGAAGCATAAGAAAATTATTTTCGCTTCAAAAGTTTTTACACATAAAATGTTTTTATCATTAATATGATTCTATTTAATTTGTATATTCTTTTAAGCAATAATCTAGTAATTTACTTTATTAAGGGAGCATATACACCTAGAGGGCCCAAAAAAGGCCATATTTGTGTTTTTTTTAAGAGTATTTGAGTTATTGAATCGTGTTTTATTTTACTTTTAATTTAACGGAGTAATTAATTTTTTAATTAAGGTAAAAAAATAGACGTGTACGGTAAAATTAAAAAACCAAACTGATTATTAAAATAAATACTATAATCTAGTCTGTATCATAGCCGATTTTGAAAATATCGATTTTTGATAAAATTGTGCCTATTTGAACTTAAAAGTGCGATGTTCGAGAAAAAAAAATCATCCTTTTCGCAATAAAAAAAAAAACTATATTTCTAACCGATTTGGAAGACATAGTTTCGAAAAAAAAAGCATTTGAAAATTGGTCAATATAGGGCGCTCCTTGTACGAAGCCGTGCTTTTTCGGCTATAACTTTGTCATTTTTTTTTAAATTTTGTCTTGAAACTTGGACCAAAGCTTCTAAAGATATCAATCTTTAATAAAACAATAATAAAAACAAAAATCGGAAAAAAAAAATTTCTAGGTGTATATGCTCCTTAATAATTATATAAATTAGCTTTGGCATCGATGAAGGCTTTAAGTCTTCCTGAAATTGAGTTTATAAAGATATGTTTAAATTCATTTTTACAAACTCTGTTATTTCGATCGCTGGACCGTAATGTTTTTGATATTTTTATACCCGTACAGGGTATTATAATTTTAGTCAGAAGTTTGCAACTCAGTGAAGGAGACATTTCCGACACTATAAATTATATATTATATATTCTTGATCAGTATCAACAGTCGAGTCGATCTAGCCATGTCCGTCTGTCCGTTTCTACGCTAACTAGTCCCTCAGTTTTAAAGCTATCTGTATGAAACTTTGCATATAGTCTTCTCACTAGTATATAAAGGGGAACGGGTCGAATCGGTCATATAGCTGCTGTAGGACCAATCGGAAAAGTTTGAAGAATAAATTGTAATTTAGCCTGTTTATAACATATTTTCATATAATTTGAGATATAACTACTTTGTAACATCTAGCAAAATCGGACCACTATATCATATAGCTGCCATGAAAATATATATATATAAATTAATTTAGTTTGTTTGCAATATATAGTTACGAGAAAAACGCTTTTATAGTTTGGGTTCCAACCGAGCCAGTATAGAAGACATGTCACCAAAGTAGCTATATCTTTGTAAATATTTCAAATTTTGACTGACCCTTTTAGGAAAATGTTAAGCTTTAAAGAAACATTTTTTTTTTCATATTTCTGCAGTAGAATAATACCCCCTTAAATAATTATTTTTTGGCTTATGTTAACAATATGTATTATTTGACTGCTTTAAGGATAAACTATTTGATAGTGACGTCTTAACAAATATAGAGTCATTAGATCGGCACGCAACAGAAGACCGAGGTGAAATATCTGAGGATCGATTGGACGGTGATGGCTTTGGAGATTGTTTTGGACGTAAGTGTGAAACATTGGATAAATTTTAATATTAATCAATTTCAATTCGAAATGTCATTTTAATTTATTTGGGGTGAGTTATTGTAGTGATGGGTTGCTAATGAGTGGGTGAGCAAACATTTTTAACCAAGCCGTTCTTTGTATTCTTTTAAATTCTACTAATTTTTATCTGTTTGTTCATTTGTACATTTTTGTTCAGTTTTTCTGCTTATTATGCCCTTGCAAGGTATTCAAATTTTAGTCAGAAGTTTGCAACGCAGTGAAGGATACATTTCCGACCCTATAAAGTCTATAAATTCTTGATCAGCATTAACAGCCGAGTGGATTTAGCCATGTCCGTCTGCCCGTCCGTCCGTTAAGCAAACTAGTCCCTCAGTGTTGAAGCTATCTGATTGAAACTTTGCAGATAATCTTCTATACGCTGTCACTACTGTATAAGTCGGAACGTGCCGGATTGGACGACTATATCATATAGCTGGTGCAATCGGTAAATTTTGAAGAAAACAACTTTAGTCTAATTTTTAAGGTATTTGCATACAATTTTAGATATGGCCACTTTGTACTGTTTCGGTTTTAATTTTTTTTTTAAATCGCACCACTATATCATATAGCTTCCATTGGAATGTATATATCAATTCATTTAAGTCGTTCTCAACATTTTTCGCTCGCAATATTTATCTTACGTCTGTACCCTCGAAAACGAAAAGGTCAAAACATTTCTTCTTCTACTTAATGCAAGGGTATTTAACTTCGGCACCTTTTTATAGTCAGGCATACTCCGGGAATCGTAATATTTTTTTGAATTAGATTGGGCCAAAATCTTTTGATTTCGTTTTTAGGTGATCCTGTTTTCCAAAAGTTTTGCTATCGAAATGTTTAATTTTCTTACTGCTTGATTTGTGCTTTCCCTTGAAATATTTTATAAGGATTTTTACCCGACTGCTTAGTTTCACCAAAAGTGTGGCAGCCTGCGCGATAACTTTCGGCGAATTACTTATCGACATCTGGCCAAATCGAAATTTCTTGTTACCGACGGCAAAATATGGTTGTCAAATTTGATGTGGCGTCCGAAAAAAATTCTTTATAAAATAACTATATGCCTTTATTATCTTGTGGTGGTGTGGAATAAACATCAATAGACCACTGAGTAAACTACTTTCTTCCCTTAGTTAATCAGATATGATTTGATATAAAAAAAGAATTTACTTTTCATTTCGGCCAGACATAGGTGCCCCTTTTACAAAGCACCGATTTTGCGATTTCAAATCGAAATCGAAAAATTTCTCCGAATTCGATTACCGGCTGAATATTAAAAAAAAAATGTTAGTGTAAAACGTAATTTCTATGTTTTTTTTTAATTTGCAAAAAATTTGTTAAGAAGTAGATTTGCATTTTCAATCGGATTGTGCTAAAGGGGCATTGATATTTCAATAGGGTAGGACCGATAGGGTTAAAGGTGAAAGAGTCCAGAGCTAACAGTAAAAAGGAGATATAGGTGGCGCCCCCTAGATCTCGGCCAGCTCTGTTTAAGAGAAAGGAATGTTGCCCTTTTACTCGACCGTTTCCCTGATAGCGAAAAAACGGATTCCCGAAGTTGGTACAGAGTCTGCGGACCGAGCCCATATAGGAAGGCATAGGCAGCACGAAAAGGGCAGTAGGATGAAGGAAGAACACTAGCTATCAGCAATGGTGCAGATTTAATATCTGAAAAAGAAAAAAAAAACGTGAATGGGAAGGGATCGAAAGATTAGGCAGAAAATAAAAAAACATCTGGTGAGTCCGTTCCGCGAAAGTGTTGCCGAAGACCGGCAAGGAATTCAGTGCGCATTTGGGGGCATTCGCCTGTGGAACCCAGTCGTCTTAACCTGTGCTGGCAATATTTTTCCTACGGCCACGCGCAATCTGCTGCCTTGGTGAGCCGACTAAAGCAGCAAAGATTCCGATTTGTAAAAAAGCAAGTAAGCTTTTATTTTAGTATTTATTTTGGTACTCCAGTAGTAATAGTAGGTAGAATAATGGGACTTCAACTGGGGCCCAGTTGTGGCCAAATTTTTTAGCGGGGCGCTTCTCCTCCGCCGCTTTCCTAATAAAGCCGCAACCTTGACGCAAGCGCATCCCGGGCTAGGGTGATGGTCTCGCTGGGATCCGGATCGGGAAATAATTAAATTGTATCACAGCAACGTTAGTTATAAGACGAGCTAAAATTGTATAAAGTATTCAAAATAACAATAAAGATCGCTGAATAGAAGCATTTACCAGGGGGAGATGGGCCGGTCGCCAGACCGTCTGGAATAAGCTCCGGTCCGCCGGAGGTAGGTGATGCTCCAAGATCCTCAGGCATCACAAGGTTGGGTGGGTGCGTCGTGGCGAAATCATCTATGCCACAAATTCCGTCCAAAAAGTGTCGTCCAATTTGCTTATTTTTCTTAGTTTGTTTATATTTTTGTTAGTTATGAGAATTATGTTAATTGTAGTTTGAGACGTATATATATCGGTATTTTTTTTATTGTGCGGACTGCGGGCTTCGATCCCCGCTCTGGGTCACCTGAGCTAGCCCGGCATTGTCCAACCAAGCAGTTCCGTTACAATATACACTGCGCGTCATCAGATTAGCGCCCCCTTTTTGGTTTTACTTTATTGCATCTATCTCTGTTTCTATTGCACGCAACTTCAAAATTTTTGTTGTTGCTTTTAAATTGCACAAATTGTCGCTTTCTGAGAGAAATACTGTTAGGTGAGAGATTCCGTTATCTATTTTTTCTTCTTTTGTTTACTTTCGCTGCAAAAGCTTGCACTGATTTTGCGTCATCAGACTTGCGCCTGTAAATTCAAATTTAGTTATCTCGCGTAATTTTTGGCGTACGGTTTTTTTTTTTTTTGTTTTGACTTTGCATTTATATATTGAATCTTCTCGTTTTCGAGTCTAACAATAAGTGTATTGTAACCTAACTAGCAGTCATATAGACTGTAACAGTAAAAATGGCCCTGACAAATTATGGCTGAGTTGGAAGATCAGTACGTTGCAGGCGGGTTCGGCTGGAAACCCGAGTCAAGACCCTTGCGAGAGGATTTGGGTGGGCACAGAGTTTTACATTGTAGGATGCTTTTTGCTTGTCTATTTCATCTTTTACTGCGAGAATGTCGAGATCCCTGTGGATGTTTTGGTTACGAATATACCATGGTGCCCCAGTGATAGTATAATGTCTATGTTGGTTTTGCTCGCGTTTCCCAAAAGCTGGGAGCCATAGGTCCAGATTGGCTTAAGAGTGGTGTTGTAGAGCAGAACCTTGTAGTCCAGACACAGGGGCGGTCGGGAGTTTATAATCCAGTGAAGGCTGCTGGCTTTCAGTTTTAGGTGTAGTTTCTTGCATTCGATATGTCTACGCCAAGTTAGACGTTTGTCGAGGTGGATGCCGAGATGCGTTACATCATTAACTTGGGGAATCTGCGGGCTATTCAGGCAGAGTGGAGGGCAAGTTTCTCTGTTTAGAGTAAACGTTATGTGCTTACGCTTTTGTTCGTTTATTTTAATATGCCAGTCAGAAAGCCACTTCTCGACTAGTTTAAAGTGGTTGGCGAGTTGGTTTCGAATATCAGATGTTGTTCTTTTAACTATCTCGATAGTTCCGTGTTTTTCTCTGAAGCCAAATTGATGCGCTGGGATAATATTGTGAGCTCCCATATATGGTATTATCCGTGTTAAAAGACACTTTTCGAATAATTTGGAAAGGCATGTGATCTTTTCCAGGCTTCGGTATCATTATAATAATAGATTTCTTCCATTTACTTGGGTAATAGCCGAGACTTATGATTCCGTTGAAGAGTTTACAGACGGCCTCAATAGCACAGTACGGAAGTTCCATTATCATTTTTGTAGTTATGTGTTCGCCGCACACTGGTTGCGTCCATAGGCCAAAAATAAAAAAGTTCATCACAACAAATTTTTGCAAAGTATTTGCCAAATGTCTCTAAAAAGTCCAAACTTCTAAGTGGCAAGTCGGTTTTTGCTAGATATATATCGGGACTTTCAGAAAAATTCCTCCAAGTTGTGAACACGTGTTCATCGGCGCGACCCAGCTGCTGTCAGTCAGCTGTTTGCAAAATAAATTTGTACTTTGAAGTGGTCAAACGTTTGCTATTGTGCTCCGATTAAATTGATTTAAAATGGATTTTAAAGTTGAATATATTGTTTTTTTATGTTGTTATTTATAATAAGCTTGCACGTCATTTTGTTCTGTGAAAATATTTTGATTGAACGCACTAATTTGTGTTCCGTCCGTCCGTTTCTACGCAAACTAGTCCCTCAGTTTTTAAGCTATCTGAATGAAACTTTGCAGATAGTCTTCTATATGCTCTCACTACTATATAAGTCGGAACCGGCCGGATCGGACGACTATATCATATAGCTGCCATAGGAACGATCGGTAAATTTTAATGAAAAAAATTATAACTTAGCCAGTTTTTAAGATATTTGCATATAATTTTTTAGATCTGACCATTTGGTATTATTTTAGAATTTCTGTTTTAATTTTATCAAAATCGGACAACTATATCATATAGCTGCCATGAACCGATCGGAAAATTTTGAGAAAAAAATCTAACTAAGCAAATTTTCCGCATATTTTCATAAAATTTGAGACATGGCCATTTTGTATTATTTCAGAATTTGGTTTTAATTTTATCAAAATCGGACCACTATATCATATAGCTGCCATAGGAATATATATATCTGTTTGCCTTTGTTGCTTGCAACATTTTTCGCCAGCAACATTCTGCATTGGCAACATTTATTTAATGACAGTACCCGAGAAAGCGAAAAAGTCAGAACATTTTTCTTCTTCTTAATCCTCTTCTTCTTCTAATTACTGCAAGGGTATTTAAACTTCGAAGCGCCGAAGTTAGCTTCCTTTCTTGTTTCAATGTCAGATTTATATCTGCAGCTTCTATTCTGCGCTCATCCGACTTCCAACCACAATTCTTATATTTTAATGCTTTAATTCTGAATTATTTTGTTTTGCTGTGTTTTTTATTTTTAAATTAAATCATTTATACATATAATAATAATAATAAATATAATAATAATGTTTCAAGTAAAAAAATGTAGCATGCTTGAATTTTTTGGTTTTTGCCCTTCTGTGGGCGTAAATATTATCGACCACGCCGACTTTTTACATTTTACCAGTTCTGAATTTTTAAAGAACTTACAGTATCAATTTCAAAACGCTATTACCACTAGAAGTATTTTTGGCCGCGTCTCCATACAAGCCCAACCAGTGTGCGCCGCCCGGAGTTTTTTTTGGTTTTAGCTCCCTAATGACTTTTTTGATCTCGTACGGCCGAAATAATGTTGGCGTAGATTCCGTAGATTCCGTTTCGGTGTCGGTTTGCGGAAGGACAAAATTATTTGCAGAGGGGTTCGGCTGAAAGACGCCCCTAAGATGTAAGTCAAATGTATCGGCTCTGTCTCTGTCACTGCGGGCCCAGGAACCAAAGGAGTTTCTTATCGGGGTGACGGTTTCAATCGGAGAGCTTAGGTTTGGGTGAGCCCTCCACAAGGGATGCTTTGTGCTAGTTGGCGAAAGTTTTTCAATATATTTTAGTTGGGCACTTTCAGCGTCTTGCTTCAGGGCCCTGTTTAGTTTGCGGTTCGCTTCATTAAGGCGTTGCTTTGAGCATGGTGATCTGCTGGTTTGCCACGCCCGACGCAGACGCCTCTTTTCCAGAACCAGCTGTTCAATTTGCAGGCTGGTTTTGAGCTTTTTAATTTCCACATCCTTCCGTTTTGGTGTTGAGATCTTGGCTGCTGCGACGAGTACCTCTTCAAGAGCGGCGGTAGAGCTGTCGATGTCCTCTTCAAAGCTTAGTTGAGGAGTTAGCTCAATGTGGGAACTCACATATTTCATCCAGTTAGTGTTATGCGACGTCAGCCTGTAGGGGTGGACCGAAATATCTGGGCTTTGAAGAAGGGTTATCAACAAAGGCGAGTGGTCAGATGAGAGATCCGGTAGGGCAATGGCGTTTATTAGATCGCGTCGGATATTTTTTGTCACCGCGAAATCGATAAGATCTGGGATCTTTCTGGGGTCTGTGGGCCAATATGTGGGGGTACCAGGGGAAACGTAGTCCAATTTATTGCTCACTTTTATAAGCGCATTGTACAATTGCCTTCCCTTCGGAGTCACGAGGCGTGATCCCCAGTGCGTGTGTTTGGCGTTGTAGTCTCCTGCAGCAATGAAGCGATCCCCCAGTGTGTTGTAAAAATCCATGAATTGACCTTCAGAGATAGTAAAGCGAGGTGGGCAGTAGACAGCGGCAATGCAAAGGTTACCGTTTCCCGACTGAACTTTTATGGACGTGGCTTGCAAGTGATTTGTTGCAAACCTTTGGTGAAAGTGGTGTTTGATGCGTTCTCTGATTAGGATGCCGGTTCCTCCGTGGGCTTTGCCATCCGGATGATCTATGCGGTAGAAGGTATACCCTCTTATATAGAAGTTATATCTCCCTGTGAGGTGCGTTTCAACAAGCAGCATATCGTCGACGTGATTTGTATTTAGGAATTGAGTTATTTCAAGTTTATGCCGTGAGATGCCGTTGGCAGTCCACATGGATATACGAAGGTTCGACATTGATTATTTGGACTGTTGTGCTACAAGCAACTAAATCACCATATTCTGGTTCTGAACAAGGGTTTGCATAGTTTTTTTCATGAATGACATAAGTTCCATCATACTTTGTTGCATAGTAAACATCATGGTTTCCAAATTACTTTGCGGGTGCCCTGGTGTCTTCTGAGCGTGTTCTTGGTGTGGCTGGAGAGGGTTTTCCATACCTGTTCGTAGGGCTTCGGCGTAGGAGAGGCCCTTGGTGGTATTTAGCGGACCGAATGATGATCTGGCTGCCTTGGCGAAAAATACGTCTGGCGTACTTTTGGAGTTATAATACACATTTTGTGTATTTTGTTGACGCGTAGCTGACGCTTGTCGCATGCGACCCTCAGCTCCTTGTAGACCGCACAGCCTCTGTAGTTTGGTGGTTTCCTCCGAAGTTGCGACATTTTTTCCTTTGGGGGCCTTTTTTGCTCTCGGGGCAGTTAAGGGAGTTGCGTACAGTTGTGAAATTTTTTGTGCTGATTAATTGAAAAATTGTTTATAAACTGAGAATCTAAATGGGTAAAGGAACTGTGCTATCTTTAGAAGAAAAATCTAAGATCGAAGCCTTTAGTGAAAGTGGCTTATCTTTACATAAAATTGCTGCAAAAATGGGAAGGCATCGAAAAACTATAGCCAGTTTTCTTAAAAATAAACAAGGCTATGGTAAAAATCTGAAAAGCGGTAACAACAGAGTTTTTTCCGAAGCAGACATTCGGTCTATAGTTAGACATGCGTCTAATTCACACGACTCTTCTACCAAAATTAAAGAAAAAAGCGGTGTGGAAGCTTGCAAGTCCACGGTATTACGAGCCATAAAAAAAGCAGAAAACTTGAAAAGACTAAAACTAAAAAAAAAACCACAACTAAATAAGCTACGAAAGGACATGCGCCTAAATTTTGCTCGCTCGCATATGACATGGTCGAAGGAGTGGCGCTATGTAGTCTTTTCCGATGAAAAAAATTTAATTTAGAAGGCCCTGACGGCTATAATAATTATTTCCATGACTTGCGTAAAGAAGAGCATATTTTAGATTGTTTACATAGCCGGGTAGGTGGCGTAATGGTATGGGGTGCCATATCCTATTATGGCACCTATTTCTTACCCCCGAAAATGAACGCCGTGGCGTATAATAATCTTTTTAAAACGGCTTTCCCACATTTCCAAAATTTTTTTGGAAACCTTAAATGGCGTTTTCAACACGACAACGCTCCAATCCACACTGCCCGATCTGTAAAATCGTGGATACAGGGCCAAAACGTTGATGTCCTGGAGTGGCCGCCGTACTCTCCGGACTTAAATATAATAGAGAACGTGTGGGCAAGGCTCTCGAGAAAAGTAAACGAGTTTGGAAAGCAGTATAATACAAAATTGGAGCTCATCGACAGGATTAAAGAAGCTTGGTCTTCAATATCATTACAATACATTGAGAAATTGTACGAGTCACTTCCCAGCAGGATCTGTGAGGTCCGGGAAAATGGGGGCGGGACCACCCACTATTAATTTGATTCGAAAATAAGTAAATAATAAGATAAAACATAAAACACTACTCGTTGTTAAGCATTAAGTGAAAATTCATTAAATTTAAGCAGGGGGCGCTAATCTGATGACGCAAAAAAAAATTTTTTATGGCTTTACCCTTGATAGTTTGGATAATATTGGACATTAGCCGAGAATTCTCAGGGGGCGCTAATCTGATGACGCGCAGTTTATGTATTTTATAATATAAAATTTTTTTCGAGCCTAAAGCTCGGTGATGTAATGAGATAAAAGCGGTCAAACTCTATTTTCTGAAAGCAAGCTTTTGCGGGTACTGTGATATAATAAATATTGCTAGCGAAACAGGTAAAAGCGTTGCCTGATAAAGAAACAAAACAGCTGAGAATTCGCAGCGAAATATATGAATTTAATTATTTCGAAAGCTAGATATGGAGGGAAGATTGAAAGAACAAAAAATTTCTAGAATCGATCGATTTCTTTTCGCAAGGACAAAGTGACTTTAATAAAAGCAGTTGAGGCAAAGCCCTTGGTAGGGGATTTAGCCCACAAAGGACATTTAAAAGCAATATTTAAAAATAATTGGTTAATAATTTAATAATAACACTTTAGATCAGAAGCGGTACATCAGTACTTCTCTCATATCTAATCCGCTCGAATTCATTTTAATATTTATTTTTAATAAGTTTGTTAACATAAAACAGGTGTGCATACGCGTTTATATAGCAATTTCGCTCGGAACATTTCGAAAGCCAATTTACCTTATTACAGTACCAGGCTTAAAATGTATCTTATTATAATAATTTAATGTAGTGGAATAAGTATTTTAAAAATATTTAGTAATACAAATAACTCGTTGAAAGTAAAAACAAGAAAGTAAGTAAGTTCGGCATGCGAAGCTTAAATACCCTTGCAGTAAGTAGGAGAAGAAGAACGTTCTTAATTTTGACATAATGTTTCCATCGAAAAATGTTGCAAGCAAAATATATTGCGAGCGAAAAATGTTGCCAGCAAAAAAGGTTGCTAACGAACTAAATGTTGCAAACAACACAACAAACGAGCTGCAATTTTATTTTAAAATAAATGATTTGATATAAGCAAAAAACCTACCTAAAATTAAACAAGCATAAAAAATGCTTTCCGAATTGAATTATTTGCTTTTACTAAGAAATGATGTATTTAAACTTTGAATTGTCAAAAAAATCTAAAAATCAAGAAAGGAAGCTAACTTCGGCATGCCGAAGTACTGACTTCAAATAATTGTTGGAATTTTGCCAGCGAAAAATGTTGCGAGCAACAAAGCCAATCAGATTTATATATTCCTATGGCAGCTATATGATATAGTGGTCCGATTTTGATAAAATTAAAAAAATTATAGAATACTACAAAATGGCCATATCGCAAATTTTATGGAAATATGTTAACAATTGGCTAAGTTATATTATTATTTCATTAAAATTTACCGATCGGTTAGTCCCGATTAGTCCCATTCCGACTTATGTATATAGCAGTGAGGGCATATAGATTACTAACTGCAAAGTTTCATTCAGATAGCTTCGAAACTGAGGGACGAGCTAGCGTAGAAACGGAAAGACGGGCATGGCTAGATCGACTCGGCTGTTGATGCTGATCAAGAATATATATACTTTATAGGGTCGGAAATGTCTTCTTCACTGTGTTGCAAACTTTTGACTAAAATTATTATACCCTGCAAGGGTATAATAAAACTTGTGTAATAGATGTACAAGCAAACGAGCACATCAGCCTCAATAAGACGAAGGGAGTAATTTATTGTAATTAACTCAGTAATATTCTAAAAGAAGAAATTTGTTCCGATCTGAAATGTCAAAAAGGAAGTTTTTGTGATCAAAAACGTATCCCAACAGGACTAATAACATTAACTTTTGCATGCACTAATCTTTCCGAAATGGTAACGATCGGTTAAAAAATATTGTTCACTCGCCCATACATACCACGCCCAATGCAATGGAAATAATGCCTCCGTTTTAATTACCCTCAAATCTTTGCAAACAAGAAAGCCCTATATGCAAAAATTGTTCAGCTCTGCTAATTTACAATTCTATTCAACGTACGCAATGCAACATCAATGAAGATGTAGAAGCAATAGCAGTCGAAATAAAATCCAAGCAAAAATTTAATTATACGCCATTTATATCTCACTCAACAAAGATTTTTCGCGCAATAACTTTTACAACGTTATAATAACCAACAACGAATTAGTCATGGTAACAGGAGATTTTTTAGTTGGCATCAATACTGGGAATCCCCGCAACAGAACTCAAGAGAAAATATCCAACCAGCAATCCAAGCTAATCCTATTTTTAAATTAAGAAAGCCAACTAGCAAATATGTCAGTTATATACTCACAATATTAACGTCTCATACTCTCGTTCAACCAACATCAACAAAGCTGCAGTAATCAACAAAATTCTAATTCAATACCATAAACAGCACCAAAAATCCTCTTACCCAAAGTTTCTTGGTGACAAAAGAATAGCAGACCTACACCAAGAAAAGAAGCAAAAATGCAGAACACTAAAAAGAAAAAAACACAGCTAACTATTATAAAATATCTGAGATCCAGCTTACGGCCTAAAAAGATAAATAAAAACCAGAAACCCAATAAAGTAAATCCACTGCACTACGAGTGCCATTGAAACCACTACGGATAAAATTAAAATAGTCAACCTGTTCGCACGACATTAATCTGACCTTGCAAAGGACACAAACTTTGATCATAACTTCATAACACAAAAATATACACCTATAATTATAAATCACTCCCCATCAAAATTAGCAACAAAATAGAAAAGAACATAACCAAAATGGAATTCAACACGCCACTACAATCCCTGAAGGGTTCAACACCAGGACTTAATAGGATCTCATACCCAATGATCAGAAATAGCTCTGTAAAAAAGTAGGATAGAATAATTGCCCAATTCAACCAAAAATATAAAAATTACTTTCGCAATCATACAAAACCAGCTCTACCATACCCTTACTAAAACCCAACAAAGGAGAAACAGACATTAGCTTCTACAGACCCATCTATCTAAATTGCTGCACAGGAAAACTCCTAGACAAGATAATCTCACTGCGACTATGGTGGATTTGGCTTCAAAAAAGGAAAGTCGACTACAGACAACTTATGTAGACTACCTTATCAGAAAGGTGCTAAGCTCTAAAATACACATCTCGTTTTAATTTTTCCAGAGCATTCGACCGTGTCGGAGTACACTCAATAATAAACTAACTTATTAAATGGAAATGCGGACCTAAAAAAAAAAAAACATAATAAAAAAATAACCACAACATATAAAATCACACCAACAAATTATACCGACATCAAAATTTTAAAACAATATTGTAGTACAATTCCAATGCTACGACTCCATTTACCATTTATATAGTCGGTGGCCCTGGATGCTAGCACTATATGTTTATATATCTGGTTTTTACAATCTATCCTAACGTTTAATAAAATAAAACAAATATAAAATATATATTCATGATTATAATAGATCACCATTTACAATATCATTTCATTATTCTGCCATTTTCTTTCAAATTCCATATAAATAAGTAGGATTCTAAATCAACATTTGCTTCAATCTTATTAATTTACTCATTTTAACTTTAATGGCCTTACAACCTTTCCCTCTGCACGATGTCCTAACCGTCTATTATTATCCACTTGCAGGGTATTCTAATTTTAGTCTGAAGTTTGCAACGCAGTGAAAAAGACATTTCCGACCCTATAAAGTATATATATTCTTGATCAGCATCAACAGCCGAGTCGATCTAGCCATGTCCGTCTGTCCGTCTGCCCGTCTGTTTCTACGCAAACTAGTCCCTCAGTTTTAAAGCTATCTGAATGAAACTTTGCAGATAGTCTTCTATATGCTCTCACTACTATATAAGTCGGAACCGGCCGGATCGGACGACTATATCATATAGCTGCCATACGAACGATCGGTAATTTTAAATGGAAAAAATTATAACTTAGCCAATTTTTAAGATATTTCCATAAAATTTTAGATTTGGGCATTTTGTATTATTCATAAATTTCGGTTTTAATTTTATTAAAATCGGACAACTATAACATATAGCTGCCTTAGGACCGATCTGAACATTTTGAGAAAAAAAATCTAAGCCAATTTTACACATATTTTCATAAAATTTGAGACATGGCCATTTTGTAATATTCCAGAATTTCGGTTTTAATTTTATCAAAATCGGACAACTATATCATATAGCTGCCATAGGAATATATATATATGTTTGGCTTTGTTGCTTGCAACATTTTTCGCCAGCCACATTCTGCGCTGGCAACATTTATTTTATGACAGTACCCGAAAAAGCGAAAAAGTCGGAACATTTTTCTTCTTCTTCTTCTAATTACTGCAAGGGTATTTAAACTTCGGCATGCCGAAGTTAGCTTCCTTTCTTGTTAGAAAGTTAAAATCCTTAACTTATTAGGAAATAAAAAACAACTACAATTATTCTATGAATTCTTAACTTATTTGGGGAACTTTATTGAAAGTTACAAAATTAGTCGAAAAAAATAATAGTACCACTTCAGAAAAAATGCTTTAAACTCAAAATATAAACTAAACAGTAACAAATTCACTAATAACAAATGATTGCGTACTAAAACTACACTCATCCCACTAATTTAATATTTGGTAGTGTATCCCTTATTAGCAATAACAGCTGCGCAGCGTTTTGGCATGGAGTCAACCAGGTTCTGGCACCATTTTGGGGATATTTTGCTCCAGGACTCCTTAATCACGGTCCATAGCTTTTCGTTATTAGTTGGCTTAGAAGCTGCAACTGCCTTTTTAATATCCGACCAAAGATTTTCGATGGGATTGAGGTCTGGCGACTGTGCAGGCCACTCCAGAACATGAACTGATTTATTTTGGAACCATTCCCTGGCTTTCCTGCTGGTGTGTTTGGGGTCATTGTCTTGTTGGAAGACCCATTTAAGTGGCATATAGTATTCAGCGAAGGGTAGCATCACCGTCTCCAAAATATTCACATACACATGTTGATCCATGATGGTTTTTATCAAATGTATTGGTCCAACTCCATAGTACGAGAAACAGACCCACTGGATCCTCCGTGTTTAATTGTTTTTATTGTGTAATTTGGCTTATATTCGGTGTTCTTAGGACGCATTACATACGATCGAGATATTTTGCCACCAAACATAACATCTGACCATAAAATGTTTTTCCATTTTTCGCATGGCCAATTTAAACGATTTTTGGCGAACTAAATGCGCATGGATATGTGTCTCGCATTTAAAAGAGGCACGCTTTTAAGCAATGTTCCCTGAGACATGTGCGAACTGTTTGAACTGTTGCGGATATGTTAAGCTCCATTTTAAGTTCGGTAGCAGCTTTAAATTGATCCTTCTTGCTCTCGTGGACTAGCCTGTTGACGTGATGTGTGCTCAGTGATCGTTTTCTCCCACGTGTTTCGGCCTTCTCATTGAAGGTTATTGCATTGCGTATCATTTTGCTCAAACACTGAAGCATTCAACCAATATTTTATATGATTTTCCTTCAGAAATGAGTTTTTTGATCATGTCACGTTTTTCTGCAGATTTTAATGATTTTTGTAAAGGTAATTTTTTAAAAATTGTGTTCGAAATAACAAAATAAATGTCAAGTTTCATAACCACGTGCTTTTTACCAAAAAAGTTTACGATAAGTATGGATGATTTGAAAAAATTGATAGCGGTGCTATTTTTGTTTTCGCCTCATTTTGGACCTTGCCGCTCAAAAAAAATTATAAAAAATAAAGGTATGGACAATTCAACATTCAACATTTTTTTTCATTTTCGGATGGGGAAAATATCTAGCATTATGCGAAAAATCGGTATTTCGTACTATCGGTACCGCAACCTTAATTTATTTGATCAAGAATAAAATACGTTATGGTGGTGCTATTATTTTTTTCGCAACTGTATATACAATCATGGACAAAAGTATTTTCTCAAAGCTCATAGCAATTTTTCAGAGCTTTTCTCTCTGCACTTGTGAAATTAACAGGATCTATTCCACTTTCCAGGAAGAGAGTCGATTGAAAGCTTTGATAGAGAAAAAGATTAAACTGATAAGCCAAACAATTTCTTTACTATGACACGAGATGTGATGGATTATGCATTTTTGTGTGGACAAAAGTATTTTGTCATTGTCATCATTTAGTTCTCATTTCTTTCGTACGCAGTAAAGAGAGATTTTTGCCATTTGTGCGTCTAGTTTATCGGCTTTAATATTTTTGTTGTCCAATTTGATTTAGTTTGTACCGTTATTTTATTAAAATATGGTTAAAACGCGAGAACTAAGCGAAATCCAGCGAAACGAAATGGTAACAAAGTACCACGCAGGTATTTCGGTACAAAACCTGAGCAAATTTTATAAAGTACCACGGCAAACAATATACTACCAAATTAACAAACATAAACAGGCAAATAACACGACTAATTTAGTCAGATCGGGCCGACCCCGCAAAACTACCCCAAGACAAGATCGTCTGATCTTGGGAAAGTTCAAAGATGATGTCCTTATAACACCAAAATCAGCATCAATTTAAGTTAAAAAAGACTACCATATCGAAATTAGCAGAAAAACAGTCGAAAGACGATTAAAAGAGGCTAATTTTCCCACTTATGTAGCTGGTCCAATACCTTTCATTTCCCCTAAAAATGAGCTAAAACGATTGGCATTTGCAAAATCATATGTTCACAAGCCCTTATCTTTTTGGGAAAAGATTTTGTGGACCGATGAGAGTTCCTTTGAGTACCATGGTTCAAAAAATAAAATTTACTGCAGATTACCCCAACACATTCGAAAAAAATTGAGGCCCATATCTCAACGTATACCACATGGTGGCGGCAGTGTGATGTTCTGGGGTTGTGTTTGCTTTAACGGGATCGGTGATTTGGTTCCCATTAATGGTGCGATGAATCAAGGACACTATTTGAGTATCCTTAATGACCACGCACTGCTGGCGGGAGACAGACTCATTGGGCAAGACTTTATCCTGCAACAGGATAATGCTCCTTGCCATAAAGCAAACATGATTACCAAGTTTTTAAGGGATTTGGACGTACAATTATTAGAATGGCCTCCCCAAAGTCCCGATCTCAATATCATTGAGAATGTGTGGGCTTATATAAAACGCAAAAGGAGTCCAAAGTTAACACGAGCGCTTGAGGAGACAATTGCAGGGGTCGATGGACTTTGGAAGGAAGTTTCCACTGACACGCTTCATAATTTAATCAAATCTGTTCCCACACGTTTGCAAAAAGTAATAGATGCCAAAGGAGGGTTTATTTTTTATTAATTTCTTTTCCAGTTTTAAAAGTTTTGCCAAATTCTATTAATTTTGTAGCACATTCTGGTTTGTCAAAATACTTTTGGCCTCTCACTTTCATGAATTTGTATTTTTATTTTATAAGCTTTAATAAGAAATATAATGTTTCTATTGTTTTTCATTAAATTACTACACTATTGTCATAAATAAATATCTTTAATATTCTTTGGATAAATATTATATTTATTACACAAAATGTGAATTTTTATTTATGTCAAAATACTTTTGTCCACGATTGTATTCCTTTTGGCAGCTATATGATATAGTGATCCGATTTTGATAAAATTAAAACCGAAATTCAACAATGTTTTCTGCGTTTCTTGTTTTTCTGTTGTGGATTCCTAAACAGGTGGAATTTATGGCGCGACCTGTGGGCATCTCGGGAAAAATCCCACCTAAAAAGACTGGCTAACGGCCTTGCCCATCAAACCCCTTGCCCATCAATGCCCCGGTGTCGCCTGCTCGTCCGGTTCTTTGCAGCTTCTGCCGTGTGGGATGTAGGGTAGTTCCATCTTCCAGGCATGCGTGCCTTTTGGCCAGTGGCCGGTGATGGCTCCCGTTAACCTCATAATGTCCGTTTTACTCTTGGAGATCTGCTCTGCAGTCCGTCTCCTTTTATATTCAGGCCAGCATAGTTTCGATCTCCTGTGTTCCGCCTTCTTCGAGTTCCTAGCCTTTTCCCTGAGCTCGCTTAACTCTTTGTCCCACCATTGCACTATGTTGCCAGTGACCACCTTATGTGGCCAAAACCCTTTTTTAAAAGTCGCTAAATAAATTTAAAAAAAATTGGAATTACTCTAAAAACATGCATCTGTCATGTTACGTACTTGAAATTTTAACAGAGCGCCGCACTGTTAAGTTATCCATTGTTAAGTCAGATGTTATTGTAACGAGAAGCCAGCGCTGTTAAATCGCTAATTTATTGTGAAAGTTTTAAATGCCGAAAAATGTAAAAATCCCAAATGAAGTGAAACTTTTTGGATGCAATCTTATTTATGGATGTTTGTAATATATGTTTGAGGGTCTTAACTGTATAAATAGTCTGTTGTATTGGTGTAATCTTTTAAAATTTGTAAACATAAAAAATTTTAAAAAATATTTATGTATTCTAATATTAACATTGAGCTACAAACTGAGTCTATCTCTCTCCACTTCTAAAACTAGCTCTATGTTGTAGAGCATTAAATTCTAATTATATTCTGAAAGTATAAAAGTGCACTTTTGCGCACTTTCGGTGAAATTTAAAAAAATATTTATGTATTCTAATATTAACATAGAGCTACAAAGTGAGTCTAGCTCTCTCCACTTTTAAAACTAGTTCTATGTTGTAGAGCATTAAATTCTAATTATATTCTGAAAGTATAAAAGTGCACTTTTGCGCACTTTTGGTGAAATTTAACTTTTAAGGATCTAACCTTAATTCTGGGAATTATCGAGTATTGCGACATATAAATCGCCAAAGGCTGCGAATATTTCAATTTTTATACCCTTGCAGGGTATTATAATTTTAGTCAGAAGTTTGCAACGCAGTGAAGGAGACATTTCCGACCCTATAAAGTATATATATTCTTCATCAGCATCAACAGCCGAATCAATCTAGCTATGTCCGTCTGTCCGTCTGTCCGTGTCCGTCTGTCCGTCTGTCCGTCTTCTATATGCTCTCACTACTATTTAAGACGGAACCGGCCGGATCGGACGACTATATCATATAGCGCCATAGGAAGGATCGGTAAATTTTAATGAAAAAAATTATAACTTAGCCAATTTTTAAGATATTTGCATAGAATTTTAGATTTGACCATTTGGTATTTCCAGAATTTTGGTTTTAATTTTATCAAAATCGGATCACTATAGGACCGATCGGAAAATTTTGAGAAAAAATTTAGCTAAGCCAATTTTTCACATATTTTCATAAAATTTGAGAAATGTCCACTTTGTAATATTCCAGAATTTAGGTTTTAATTTTATCAAAATCGGACCACTATATCATATAGCTGCATAAGAATATATAAATATATTTGGCTTTGTTGCTTGCAACATTTTTCGCCAGCAGCATTCTGCACTCTCAACATTTATTTTATGACAGTACCAGAGAAAGCAAAAAAGTCAGAACATTTTTCTTCTTCTTCTTCTTCTTCTTCTTCTAATCACTGCAAGGGTAGTTAAACTTCGGCATGCCGAACTTAGCTTCCTTTCTTGTTTGTTATGGTATACTAAATCTGTATTCTTCAAAGTCATATTGCAGAAAAATCGACACTCCTAATTTGTTTCTTTAAAAATTAGAGAACAGAATCACAGAATGCTGCATGTGATTGGCCGCATGTAATATGCATAGGAAGAATACTCTGATTTGACTTGGAAAAATTATTGTAAAATGTAAAATTTTACACAATTGCATTTTTCAATTCTTATCATAACTAAAAAAAAAAGTTAAAAGAAACATTTTTTCAATGAACAAAAAAATTAATCAATAAAAAAATTATGAGACCACGCCCATTTTTCTTGAATATCTGCTTTTTGCAATGATAAACACTATTCAAAAAACAGAACTTAAATGTGTTGCACCACAAAAAGTGGTCGTTGGCCCCATAGTGCATGGGTATGTCTTCTTAGAGTATGTTAGTCTGCACGACTTTTCGTACGCTTTGTTGAGAATATTCGTGAAGTCCTCGACTTCCTGTCTATTCCTTCCGGGGTGAGTCCTACCTTAACCCTCCCCTTCTTCACCTTTGACTGTACAATCTCTCCATATTTGTTCCAGTCTGTCTCGCAGGTCAGCATCGAAATCTCAACGAATATATGTCTATGATTTGAAAGTTACTATTCTACTACTCCCCATTTGGAGCGTTATATCTAGGACCTCTTCCCAACCTTAAAATTCTTCCGTACTCGGAAAAATGAAGGTGGGCGTTTTTCCTCTGTTACATATTGGACGTCACGACAAATCATATGTTTGAAAAGAGACTCACCCCTCTCGTTTGTTTCCTTACTTTCCCACAGTGTGCCTGACGTTGGCATAGCACCCGAGGTGAGCGTCGTCTTAGTCTTCTCGGCCCATTTGATCACCCCAATGAACGCCTGTATCCGGAGGCTATCAATAAGGCTGTCCCGTCCGCTGCTTCAAGTTGAGTTGCTAAGATTGGGATGTAGAAGAGCGTTAAGGTTGTTTTAAAGGATAATACTCGCCCTCGGCTTATCTGTCGAGTTTGTGTATAGCGTATCCTTTAATGGCCATGCTATTAACTTGGCCGTCCCTGGTCCATGGCTCTTGTAACAGACCGATGCCGATGTCCTCCTCTCGGAGGAAGACTGCGGTCGGTATTATTGCGGTGTTGTCTTGGTGGTGTCGTCGTCAATAACCAAGTCGTCTGTTAGATGCTTGGTATCGTTGACTATGTAAGTCGGAACCGGCCGGATCGGACGACTATATCATATAGCTGCCATAGGAACAATCGGTAAATTTTAATTTAAAAAACTATAACTTAGCCAATTTTCCTCATATTTTCATAAAACTTAAAATTTGACCGTTTTGTATCATTCTTAAATTTTGGTTTTAATTTTATCAAAATCGAAAAACTATCTTATAGCTGTCATAGGACCGATCGGAAAATTTTGAGAAAAAAATCGAACTAAGCCAATTTTTCACATATTTTCATAAAATTAGAGACATGGCCATTTTGTATTATTCCAGAATTTCGGTTTTAACCCTTTATCCGGTCGGGATGCATATATGCAACATACCGATTAAAACCTAATATTTTTCAAAATACACCGCGCAAGTAATAAGTGTTTATTTAATGTAGATCTGCAACAAGCATTTAACGCATTTTGTGGTCTTACAACACTCTACTGTGTGTTGTGCGAAACATATGTTCACTTTCCCGCCAATTTTGTAAGAAAGCGAAGTAAAGTTTGCTGGAGCCATGTTTTATCGAGTTATTGTGTTTCTTATTGTATTTTACCTGTGAATTGTGAAAATTGGTATGTTGCAGATATGCATCAAAATACATTTCTGAGTAAAAATTGACTTCGTAATTTTTGATGCAGTTATGTAACATACACATGTTTTTGTGTTTATTGTCTTGTGCCGTCTTTTATATGTTATTTGTGTATTATCATCTGTGCTTTGTGTTCAACTATGGTAATTAAATTATATGTCTTAAGCAACATACACATGTTTTCGTGTTTATTGTCTTGTGCCGTCTTTTATATGTTATTTGTATATTATCATCTGTGCTTTGTGTTCAACTATGGTAATTAAAGTATTTGTCTTAAAAGGGCGTTTTCGTTCTTCGGTAAAATGTCAGGAAAAAGGTTAACTTTGTCGCAAAACATCAGTATTTTTGATAGTGTGGATAGCGATAATGAGCTTGACTTTTTTGATGAGATAAGCAATTATTCTCCAGATGAGGGAGATTTGGATACTACTGTGGTAAAGAAAATGTTCAACTTCCTAACGAGCCAGATTTAGGTGCAGCATCGAACTCTGTAGTTAGATTGGCTAGGGGGGTGCCCAGACATCAAAATTTTCGCCCTTACTTCGACAACTACTTCATCTCATTGTCTCTCTTAAAGTACTTGGCGGAAGGTGGAATCCTTGCTTTGGGTACCATCCGGAGAAACAGAATTCAGAATTTTTAAACAATTGACATCGGATTAAAAAAACTATTCGTGGAACTTCTACAGAATATGTGGCCGACTTCGCTGGAGTGGATATATTAATAACAACATGGGTTGATAACAAAACAATATAAAACAATATAAAACAATATGTTATAATTGATCGTCAATTCGCAGTAACGCACTATAACAGCTCTATGGGTGGCGTTGATTTGATCGATAGTATGATCGGCAGATACAACATTTTATTGAGAAGCAAACGTTGGAATGTCAGAATTTGTAAACCATTTGCTGGACTTAGCAGTCAGTAACGCTTGGCTATTCTATAAAAGGGTTCAAAAATCACAAGGAAATGTTGGGATCGTCAGATTTTCGACTGAGCATTGCAGAAGTGATAATGAAAATGGAAACTAAAAGTAAATTGGGAAACACAGGTCTATGATTGAAAATGAGTTGGAACAAAAAAGGCACAGGGTTCAAAAAAAGTGATTTTTTTTTATTGCATATTATAAAAGTATAGTAACTCAAGAATGTTGTATGTAAATAGGAAGTCAATCGAAGCAAAACTCACAAAGATAAAGCTTTGGGAGTAGGCGGGTCTCGTACGACTACCTGAGCTCCGAAAAACTTTAAACGCGTTTTTCTCAAATCGATGTTTCTTGAGTCGGTGCACTCTGTATCTCAAAATCTATTTAACCGATCGTTCTCAAATTTTTTACAGTATTTCCTTACATAATTTATGAGGTAACCCTGTCGAGATTTTTTCGTTTTTGATTTTAATTTTTTTATTATTAACAACAATAATCATGAATTTTGGCCAAAAATCGGTATTTTCACTTTCAAGTCTTGTAAAAAGTTCAAAAATTAAAAAAAAAATTAAAAAACTCGACAGGGATACCTAGAGGGACATTAAAATGGATGGAAAAACTTTGGTTATTTCATTTGAGATGATGCAATGCTGAGGTATAACGTGCACCGCAAAATGTATTTTTTCTGAGGCGCCTGCGAAGAATTGCTGCCATTCGGTCAATTTGCAATATTTTTCAACCAATGTTTCACAGAATATAGTTCAATTACTAGTCTTTAATGTACAATAATCAGAAAGAAATATACTTTAACCGTACGCCAAAAAAAAAATCAGTAAAAACCTGTTTTTTTCTGCCTTCAAAACCAGACTAATATTAATTTTTTATAATATATGGAAGCATTTGCACTTATTTCATTTGAATTGGTATTAGTTTTTTATTTTTTCTATATCAAAAACCTATAATTAAAATAATCTTATTAACTTATACTCCCATATAAATAATTTTGAATACAATTTTAAGTTTAAACTATGTTAAAATATCTTCTTTCAAAATAAATACTTGATGAATTTTCTGGATATATTTATGTTTTGTTCCCCCGAATACGTATTTGATGCATATGTGTAACACACATATATTCTTCAATAAATCGGCTAAAAATCAAAATCTGGAAAAACAAAAAAGAATTGTATTATTTATTTTCGAATATCTATCGAATCAAAAAGACCGCATCAAAATCCGTTTTCATGCCGGATAAAGGGTTAATTTTATCAAAATCGGACCACTATATCATATAGCTGCAATAGGAATATATATATCTGTTTGGCTTTGTTGCTTGCAAGATTTTTCGCCAGCAACATTCTTTGATGGCAACATTTGTTTTATGTCAGCACCCGAGAAAGCGAAAAAGTCAGAACATTTTTCTTCTTCTTGTATGTTGTATGGCTTTGAAAGCACGTTTTTTATTTGTGTGGGAAGTACTAGTAGAAGCCAAGCAATTTGACTGACAATCACCAATTTAACTTCTAGCACATAACACGACATAAACATTACTCATATAATATCTTTTAAATAGCTGCCTTTATTATTTAAATTTTTTTTATATTTTTTTTAGAACCTGAACTTTTTGAAGATGACCTATTTGGTGAACCGTCTCAACCAACTGAGCAGAATGACAAGGAAGCTAAAGTTGATAACATTGAAGATGATTCCGAAAATGATGCAAATGAGAATTTTAATATCCTACCGTCGCCAGCAACATCCTGCATTAACTCAATCATTGACGAGAAGGGAGGTAATTATTTAATATAAATTATACGTGGTTTTAAATTAAAATATTTTTTTTTAAGATTCATTTAATGAACAAGCCGATGTGTCTGAAAATGTGCAACTAAATGAAATAACACTTGCACAAAATGAAGATGAGGGATTCGCCTTAGCTCCCATCGATGCAACTGTATATAAAGGCATAACAAAGGCAAAACGCAAAAGGAAACTTATTATTGATGAAATAAAAAATATTTCTGGAGAAGAAATGAAAGCTCAATTAGCCGACACTTCAGACATATTGACCACGTTAGATCTTGCACCACCTACAAAAAGGTAATTTTAATAATAATAATTTATTGCATGAATATAGATAATTAAATAAAATTATTTTTGTAGGCTCATGTATTGGAAAGAAACTGGAGGGGTAGAAAAACTGTTCTCGTTGCCATCTAGATCGATACCGGCACGGTCACTATTTAATAATTATAACCGGCAGTTATTATCCCATTCAACATTCCTTGAAGATTTTTCAATCGTTGCCCCTATGGATATTCTTGCATTGCAATTTTATTCGCAAGATAAGGAAAATTCGTTGATTATCTTAACTAAAAAAGGGCGCAAACGAAAATGTGATCTTTCTACACATCATTTAACGGATTTTGGGACAGATTCGCTTATTCAAAGCATTGAAGCACCAGATGTTTTAAGAGAAGAAGAAAAATCATTGGGTTTATCTGTAGCATCTTTAAACATTGCACAAAAACACCAAGAAACTTTTGTTGGTCAAAATGAATCAACTCTATTTGATAACATGCGGAGTCCAGAGCTGTTATCATTTAATGACATTGAACAATTTTCAGCAATAAATGAACTGCCATTATCGCCGCGAAATGCAAACCAAGACATCGGGGACGATTTTAATCACGGGGACTCAACGCCACCGGAATTGGATCACGGCCAAACAAGTCCTCAGCATACAAGTATTGAAGGAATAGACAACATCCCACATATACCTTCAGATCAAATTAGTTCAATTTTAAGAGAATCTGCAGCGAGGCCTGGATTGGAGGACCACAATTTTTCAAAGGGATGGAGCAATTACGAAATTTCAACTTTTGTTGGTCAAGTATGTTTTATCTAACTATTAATACAATATATCAATTAATCGTTTTATATAGCCAATCAACTGAAGTGTTAAGTGTTTTAATTTTGTTGTGTTTGATTTACCTATGGTTAAACTAATAGGATTATTTCTATTCTTGATTATTATTATTATTATATAAAGCTAGCAGCTTGTTAAAACAAACTAACTAACTAACAGTAAAGAGCATTGGCTGCCGTGGCCTTCCGCTCGATGTGTATTAACAATAATGGTTTTATGTTTTGTATGGTTAGTATTTACAATTTTGTTTTAGTACATTTATATATTTATATTTATTATATTTGTGCCTTATAGCTATATATATTTTAATTTGGTTCTGTGTAGGAATGTGAGAATAATGTTGGAATTTGTATTTGTTGGGTTGGATAGGAGTTCGATTGGGTTAACATTGGAGAAGTGGAGTGATCTATGTTGGGAAAGTGAAGTGCATTCCATCAGTAGGTGTCGAATGTCAAACGGTGTAATGTTGCAAAGTGGGCAGGTGTTTTGAAGTGATCTGTCCATGTAGTGTGCATTTGTTATTTGTGTATGTCCAAGGCGTAGTCTGTTAATGATAATTTGTTGTTGTCTGTTTAGGTTTGTGTTTTTAAATGAGAAGTTTGGTGGGGTGTTTTGAGTGATTTGTTTGAACCATTGTGATGTTTGGTTTTGTAGTCTTTGGTGTTTGAGAGTATAATAATTCTTGAGGAGATGAGAAATGTCATTGGAATTGTAGTTATTAGAATATATAAGTGGATAATTGTGAGATTCCCTGGCTGCGCTGTCCGCTCTTTCGTTGCCTTTTATGCCGACGTGGCTCGGGATCCAGATAAGTTTTATTTTTGGGTAATGATTAGAAATGATGTTTCTAATTGAAGTGGGGTAGAAGGAGTGGTTGGTGGGGTTTGTTA
>VNJU01002565.1:0-35687 GCA_008042675.1 Drosophila seguyi | reverse complement strand
AAAAATCAGGCCAAGTATCTAGGCCTTATTTTAGACAGGAAACTCGATTGGTCCCTTAACACGGACGAAAGGGCAAAAAAGACCACTACAGCACTCTATACCTGCCGTAAAGCTATCAGGCTAAAATGGGGAATGATCCAAAAAATAGTATGTTGGCTGTACACTCCTCTAGGAAGTGGCAATCTGGTGACCTGCCCTCAAGCGGTCTACTTGCCTGGGCAAACTAAGAAAGATCCACCGCATGGCCGAGATCTGTGTAACAGGCGGCCTGCGCATGACTCCGGTTAACGCCTTGGACGTTCTCCTGGACATCCTCCCAATTGAAATAATGGGAGAGATGACCGCGTCACTCTCGGCACTAAGGCTGAACGGCGCGGGCCTGAGGAGAAATTCGAGTTTTTGGGCACACGAATCTCGACTGCACTCCACCCATTATAGAGGGGAACACTGACTACTGTGTCCCTTCTGATCATCCAATCACACCCTCCCAAGTTCACATTCCGGACAGAACGGAATGGAACCTGGGACCACCTGGACCGCCGAGGTCCCTTGACATCTTCACGGATGGCTCTAAATTAGATGGCCGGGTGGGAGGAGGTATTTACTCTGAGCACCTGGGACTAAACGTCTCTTTTATGCTACCCGACCACTGCAGCGTCTTTCAGGCAGAAGTCTATGCCATCAAAAAAGCCCTAGATCAATTTCCCCCATCCGGAAGGGGAGCCATGATTTGCATATTCTCAGATAGTCAGGCTGCCCTGAAATCACTTAAAGCCATATCTTCAAACTCGAAGACTATTAACGCCTGCTGCAAAGCTCTTCACAAGATGGCGGAGTAGTACGACCTACACCTTATCTGGGTCCCAGGACATAGGAATATCCAGGGCAATTGCGCTGCAGATGAGCTGGCCCGGCAGGGTACAACCTCTCCTCTTTAGCGGGAGAGGGAGTTACTTGACATGCCTATAGCCACTCGCAGACTTCTCTGTAGGGAGCACTTCCACTTCCTCGCGGACAGGAAATGGGAAAACCTAATAACCTGCCGTCACTTTAGAATGATCTGGCCTAGCCGATCCACCAAGCACCTCTAGGAGCTACTATCACTAAGCAGGGAAAGCTTCGCCTTTGCCGTTAGGACAAATACTGGTCACTGGCTGCTTGGCACACATGTGTCCAGGCTGTCAGTGCATCACAATGACTTTTGTAGAAGCTGCAGGGACGAGGAGGACGAGGAGGAGGAGGAGAATGTTCTCCACCTCTTCTGCCACTGTTCAGTCGTAAGCAGACGAAGACTGAAATACCTGGGCTACTTCGTCTTTGCGGACCTTGCGAAGCTAAGCGAGACATCTCCAAGGCAGATAACCCGATGCATCCAAGGATCGGGTTGGTGCTCTCTTACTTAGTATTGGTCATTTGCCCACGAGAACCTGCAACCGACGGGGATCTCAGCCTATGCGGCATCACAAGTGGACGGCCCGGCTCTGCAAGCCCGTCGTCACCGCCCTAACCTAACCTAAGTATGTTTATTTAATTTGGTGTAAATTATTATTGACTATATTAGATCAACGAAGTGGACTGTATTGGATATGTGTACGTAGGTGTTGATATAAATGCAAGCGGAACACAGTGAACGAAGAAAAATTTAGAATTGGAAGTTTCACTGTGGCTTATGGCACTTATTTAAACATACACTTTTGATTCTTAAAATTTGCAAAAATTTAATAGAAATTAATTGCGACAATTAGAATAGATTACTCGGACTTGGAATTGGAAGCTGCCGTAGTGTCGGATCAATCGGACTCGAATTTAGACAAAATTATAGAAATGACCGGCAACAAAAAATAAAATGTTCACTTATCTTGTGTGGTGTTAAAGCCATCGGAGCTGCTGGAAATGGATGGATTATCCGGCTGTGATGGACCAAATGTTCGGAGGGGGGGGGTGGCTTTAATCTGAAATGCACTTGATAAGAAAACACGGAGGAACTATTCGGAGTTTTGCGCGTTGTGCGTATGTCTCTATTGGTATAGTAGGAAATAAGTACTAAATACAAGGAAGTTAAACCTAGCTTCAGTGGATTGGAAGCTCAGTGGACTGAAAGTCCGGAGGAAGAGGGAGAAAGCGAAAGTGTACGGGATCACACTGGATCTAGAAATTAGGCGCCCTTTTGGCGTTAACAATACCCTTGCAGGGTATTACAATTTTAGTCAAAAGTTTGCAGCGCAGTGAAGGAGACATTTCCGACCCAATAAAGTACATATATTCTCAGTATATATCAGTATCAACAGCCGGGTCGACCTAGACATGTGTGTCTGTCCGTCCGTTTTTACGCAAACTAGTCCCTCAGTTTTTAAGCTATCCGAATGAAACTTTGAAGATAGCCTTCTATATAAGTCGGAGCGAGCCGGATCGGACGATTATATTATATAGCTGCCATAGGACCGATCGGAAAAATTTTGAAAAAAAATAATCAGCCATGCTCCGGTAATCGAATTCGTAAAATTTTTTCGATTTCGATTTGAAATCAAAAAATCGGTGCTCTGGTTTTTGAAATCGTAAAATTGTTTTCCATTTGTAAAACGGGCACCTATGTCTGACCGAAATAAAAAGTAAATGCCATTTTTTATATCAAATCAGTTCTTATTTACCAAGGGAAAAAAATAGTTTACTCAGTGGTCATTGATGTTTTTTCCACACCGCCACAAGATCATTCTGACATGTAGTTATTTTATAAAAAATTTTTTCTGACCCCACCTCAAATTTGATAAACCAAATTTTGCCGTCGGAAACAAGAAATTTCGATTTGGCCAAATGTCGATAAGTAACTCGCCGAAACTTATCGCGAAGGTTGCCATACTGTTGGTGAAACGAAACAGGCTGGTAAAAGTCCTTATAAAATATAAATGAATTCTTAAATAAATTTAAAGAAAAGCCATAAATATTGTTTATAAATACTGCTAGTTCATTAAATTACTGTAATAGTCAAAATGCAGTTAGAAAGTATTTTTGAACATCGGAATTAAGACTGTGGAAAGTGTGGCAGCTCAATTGTGTGAAAAACTGCTAAACAGCTGTGTTAAGTTAACTTTATGTCTTAAAATGTGTGTGAAAAAATATTTTTTGATTTTATTCGAGTATGCGATGAGCTACTATATCCAGGGAAAGCACAAATCAAGCAGTAAGTAATTTAAACATTCCGATAGCAAAACGATAGCAACAATTTTGCGAAAACCGGAGCACCTAAAATCGAAATCGAAAAATTTTGGCCAAATCGAAATCGAAAAAAAATTACGATTACCGGAGCATGGCTGATTAGCTTTATTGTTTTGTAAGTTATAACTACATCTAATTGCACTTCATTTCATAGTAAATGCCAGGTACCAGAATTTATTATTCCTATATAAAACTTAATCTCATTTTTCTTCTCAGTTTAGTTCATTAAATTCCCTGATTCATAGATTTAGTTTTTGTTATTTTTTGTATTTATTTGCAATCTGTCTTGGTAAACAATAAACAAATGTTGTAGCGTTAAATAACACTTTGTGTAATTTTTGAAGTCATGGAAAAATAACCAATGTACACTATGTTCCCGTGATAGTACAACAAAAAATAAGAGATACGTGTCTCTTCGTTTTTCACCTACACGTGCAACTTTCTTTTAACGTATCTACAAGTTTTTCGCTAAAAAAAGATTTTTTCGGAATAAATAATCATTTTATTAGGCTCATATTTTGAAAACCGTGGGTAATTTTGTATTTCTCTCTGTACCAAAGTTGTAGTTCTTGTCACGGCCAACAAAATATATATACACAAAATCGAAAAAATTTCATCTTCAAGGTCAAAATCACAAAAATGCCGAAAAAAGTTTACTTATTTTTCTCTGTTTAGGTCAATAGATGAAGACTTTTCCAAATTGAAGCAAACAAACGTGCATAGAAGCTCCTGAAAGCTATACAGGACTTATGTGCATAAATAGGGACCGCAAGGCCCTGAATTTAGAAAGTTATTCAAGACAAATTTTGAATCATCGCTTGACGAAAATCATTCTATGGCATGGTTTTACCTGCAACGTGTATGCAGCAAAGTTTTGGAAGGGGATCGAGACGCGGAACCGGAAGCGAGAGAATGGGTAAAGGAAATGCTTTACTATTTTGAGAAAATCGGAGCATCGATGACATTAAAGCTGCATTTTCTTCATTTTCATTTTGATGAGTTCATCAAACAAATCCCAGCGGAATCCGATGAACAAGGGAAACGGTTCCACCAAACTACAATGCCAATCGAAAAACGCTACAGAGGCAAAAAACTGGACGCATTGCTTGCAAAGGCAATATAAATTTTATTTATCCATTGTATTGCACTCCTTTTTTGATAAGTTTTTTAATTCATTTAAGGTGTGTTGGTGGAGTCACAAGATCACACTATATGATGTAAATGAAGGAACTGGAGAAGAAAAAGCTGATGATGGAGGGCAGTCTGAAAGCAACGTGCCTGTGGGCACTGTAAGTTGTGGTTCGAAGTCAAATTCGGACGATTCGTACGACGATTTGGAGCCACAACTTAAGATCGCGCGAGTTTCAAGTCCAGAGCCGTCAACATACTAAACATAGCTTCTATAGACTAAATATACATTTAACATAGACATACATACTTTTTTGTAATGGATAGCTTAGTATCTGCGACTCAATTGGAAATAAGCAAAAAAAATTAAATTCAAAATATTTCGTGTAATTTTTTACTTTTGGGGCTATCTGAACAGTATTAAAAATCATTCGTATGAAGTTGGTATGAACTGGAAAATTGTTTATTAAGATCTTAGATACATTTTTGCAGTTAATTATTTAGTCGAATTTGGAAAAGTTTGCACCTATTGACCTAAACAGCGGAAAAAAGTAAGCACTTTTCGGCATTTTTGTGATCTTGACCTTGAAGATGAAATTTTGTTCGATTTTGTGTATATATATTTTGTTGGCCGTGACAAGAGCTACAACTTTGGTTCAGAGAGAGAGCCTAATAAAATGATAATTTTTCTGAAAAAATCTTTTATTAGCGAAAAACTTGTAGATACGTTAAAAAAAAGTGGCACGTGTAGGTGAAAAACGGAGAGACACGTATCTCTTATTTTTTTGATGCACTATCACGGGAACATAGTGTACATTGGTTATTTTTTCATGTGTTGCACTGTGTAATTATATCACCGGATATATATACATATTTACATATCTTTATCTATTTGTAAATCTATATGGCAGGTCCAGTACATTAAATCTTTTTAGTCGTCTTCGGTTGCTGGTGTTATCTAGTAGGCCTAGTGCTAGGACATTATCATGGTCGTGTAGCTTACTATGTATGTATCGCTCTGCATTTGACTTTATTTCGTCTTTAACAAGGGGAAGTTCCATGTATTTGTGGAAGTCATGATTAGTCATATATGTACCATGGAGCACCTGTGATTTTTCTTAGCGTCATAGACTGGTATCTCTGCAATATTTCAATGTTAGAGTTGCTAGATGTTCCCCACAGTTGCATCGCGTAGGTCCATACTGGCTTTAGGACTGCTTTGTACAGCCGTAATGTGTTCTCTAGGCTTAATTGATAGCGGGGTCCGAAGAGCCAGTACATTTTTTTGGTTTTTGTCTTTAGCTGAGTTTGCTTCGCTTTTATATGCTGCTTCCAAGTGAGACGCCTTTCCAGATGTACTCCAAGATATTTCAGCGATCACTAACTGGTATGGTGGAGCCGTTTAGTGTAACTGGCGGGCAAAGATTCATAGATAGAATGTATAATTAAAACAAGAAAGAAAGCTAACTTCGGCAGGGCGAAGTTTTTATACCCTTGCATTATAACTTAACCATATTTGATCAACTTAAAAGAAAAACTAACAGGAGTTGTATAAAACAAATCAGATTTTTGCACTAAGGTCTTTTGAAATTATTATTATCTCTCTTACATAGAGAGAGAGCCACCTCTCCGTCTCTCCGTCTGTCCGTCTGTCCGTCTGTCCGTCCGTTTCTACGCAAACTAGTCCCTCAGTTTTGAAGCTATCTGAATGAACTTTGTAGATCGTCTTCTATATGCTCTCACTACTATATAAGTCGGAACCGGCCGGATCGGACGACTATATCATATAGCTGCCATAGGAACGATCGGTAAATTTAATGAAACAAATTATAACTTCGCCAATTTTTAAGATATTTGCATAAAGTCTGGCCATTTGGTATTATTTTAGAATTTCGGTTTTAATTTTATCAAAATCGGACTACTATAGCATATAGCTGCCATAGGACCGATCGGAAAATTTTGAGAAAAATATCTAACTTAGCCAATTTTGCACATATTTTCATAAAATTTGAGACATGTTCATTTTGTATTATTCCAGAATTTCGGTTTTAATTTTATCAAAATCGGACCACTATATCATATATGTAGCTGCCATAGGAATATATGTATATGTATATGTATCTGTTTGGCTTTGTTGTGTTGTTTGCAACATTTTTCGCCAGCAACATTCTGCAATGGCAACATTTATTTTATGACAGTACCCGAGAAAGCGAAAAAGTCAGGTCATTTTTCTTCTTCTTCTTCTTCAAGTTATTGCAAGGTTATTTAAACTTCGGTATGGGGAAGTTAGCTTCCTTGTTATATTATATGTATAATTTATTACTTTTTTTTTACGCAAAATAATTTTTTAGAGCACAATAATATTTATTGATTACGGTGTATTTCTTGTTCCGACTCCTCCTCGTCCTCATAGTTGGTATGGGGCTCGCCTTCCCGCAGAAGCTTTCCAACAAATGGGTATTTCTCTTTATATTGCAGATCCCATTCCCTCAAAGTGTTCATTTGGCCAATGGAAAGATCGCAAAAATCGTCAAATTCTTCGGTCTCATTCGTCTCCACTGAGAAATTGATCAAGTTTCTTGAAATATCGCGTCCGGCATAGTTCGGATAAACGCCATTGCACCCGTAGTAGTGTTTGGAGCGTGACACATCGTAAATATTGAAGTTTATGGCTACCAGAATGCGGCCGTCATCCCGAGTCCCATTATATTCGCGCAGCTCGGACACCGTGAAGTCGCTGCGTAGTGGAGGCAGCTCCTCCTCTTGACCACCACCACCTGGAGCCAAGGAGATCGGGTTCGGGCCCATCAGCTGCTGTTGACGATGACGACGCTGACGGCGATGACGGGTTAGGCTAACCACCTTATAGAAGACGAACGCCGAGACCACCAGGAGTGTCATATCTAACGGCGTCTGCTTGATGGCGTTCATGATGAAGGTGTACCATGGCGAGTTCTGATCAATGGGCTTGGCTCTGCCCGTCATCTTCTGAACGACTGCTTGTTAACGAAATATATAAATATTATTCACGCTTCCTAAGTGGCCTCACAACATACTTTGATCAAAGAAAGTCCACAACTTGGCTTGCAGCATTTTTTCTGGTTGAAGTTTCTGATTTGCCTACTTCTTCTACTGCTCTAGTTTTCATTTTTTGTTTTTATTTTGGGTGACTTTGGGCTTTAGAATCGATAACAATCGGACTTTTTAATATTTTTACTGCTCAAACCAGCTCACTTGGTTATGTATTTTGAAACGCAGTGAAGGAGACATTACCGACCCTATAAAATATATATATGTGTTCTTGATCAGCACCAACAGCCAAGTCGATCTAGCCATGTCCGTCTGTCTGTTTATACGCAAACTGGTCCCTCAGTTTTGAAGATATCTGAATGAAGCTACGCAAATAGTCTTCTATATGCTTTCACTAATTTTTAGATGGGAACGGGCAAGATCGGACTACTATATTATATAGCCTTAGGAACAGTCGGTAAATTGTAAGGAAATAATTATAACTTAGCCAGTTTCTTCATATTTACATATAATTTAAGATAATGGCAATGTGTACTTTTTTTTAATTTCGAATTTAATTTTGTCAAAATCGGACTACTTATCAAATAGCTGCAATAGAAACGTTCAAGTAGTTTATTGAGTAAATAGTAATTTCGCTTAAATTTATCTATTTAGGTATGCACCCATTTAAAATTATTTGATAATTTTATGCAAATTAAATGTAAAAACCATAAGCTGTCATAGAAATGATCCGATCGTTAAATGTAGGTGAAAATTGTGAATTTGTAAAATTGTAAATTTGTATATTCCTTTGGTTTTCGGTAGTATTAACTACCCATAGAAGTTTTCTAAAAAAATACATAAAATTTAACTTAGGTCAAATAAAAGACACAGTGACGCAGTGAAATAGGACTATAAATTATCTGTGGTCAGAAATACTTTCTCGTATATGTTCAAAAACGTTAAGATAAAATTGGGAAAGGTAGGCGAATCAGAAACTTCAAATATAAGAAACGCTGCACACTAAATTGAGGACTTTCTTTGATCAGTATGTTGGGAGGTCACTTGGGAAGCGTGAACAATATTTATATATATTTTGTTAATAAGCAGTCAAAAGATGGCGGACAGAGCCAAGCCCATTGATCAAAACTCGCCATGGTACACCTTCATCACCAACGCCATCATCAAGCAGACACCGTTAGATATGACACTCCTGGTCGTCTCGACGCTCGTCTTCAATAAGGTGGTTAGCCTAACCCGTCACAGTCGTCAGCGTCACCGAAAACAGCAGCTGATGGGCCCAAACCCGATCTCCTTGGTTCCAGATGGTGGTGGTCAAGAGGAGGAGCTGCCTCCACTACGCAGCGACTTCACGGTGTCCGAGCTGAGCGAATATAATGGGACTCGGGATGATGGCCGCATTCTGGTGGCCATAGACTTCAATATTTACGATGTGTCACGCTCCAAACACTACTACGGGCGCAATGGCGTTTATTTAAACTATGCCGGACGCGATATTTCGAGAAAATTGATCAATTTATCAGTGGAGACGAATGAGACTGGAAAATTTGACGACTTCAGCGGTCTTTCAATTAGCCAAATGAACACCTTGAGGGAATGGGATGAGCAGTTCAGGGAGAAATATCCATTTGTTGGAAAGCTTCTGCGCAAAGGCGAGCCCAATACCAAGTATGAGGACGATAAGGATGAGTCGGATCACAATATACTTAGTAATCAATAAATATTATTGTTTTAAGTAATATTAATTGCGGTCAAACTATAGAACTTCAATGTTGTATTTATTCTTTCTAGTTTTAATAAAAAAAAAAATACGAGAATGAAAGCTCACATCGCGCCGCCACAGTTTTCAATTTAAAAATCGACCTCTTTTTTTATGCACAAAATAAAAGCCCACATTACATTTAAAGCATTTTTACCTAAAAATACAGATTTTTTACAAATTTTTTTTTTAATTTTTTGTCTTGTATGTATCTATTAATATTTGACAATATCTTAAAATTCCAGACGACTATCGTAGATGTTTCATTATAAGGGTCTACCACTCTCTCATCGATGTGTCCAATTCACATTAGAACGAACCAATTAGTATACTTCTGTGAACTCCTTAGCAATATGGTTTTGTTTGCAATTCGAATATCAAAGTAGTCTCAACTTAAAACTTCTACTGTGCTCGGTGATGACATTGGAATTTTTAAATTGGTTCGTAGCAAGAGCATAAATTTCAGCCTTTTAAAATTGAAGTATTTTGGTTTCTAAATCGTACAAAAATGGAAAATATGCTAAAGATACCAAACCGACGCAAGATGCCCATGCCGCACCAACAACCTCGGATAACCAACATAGAGCGACCAACTCCAGGAAAGAGACTCAATCTCTTTAAATTGTCCTCCGTCCAACCGCAGCCCTTATTAACAAGATCCAGTCCAAAGTTACCCGAAATATCGGAGTTGAATCAACGCCTATTAAATATTCAGAAGCGAGTCGCTGAGTGGAAATCCAAGGACAAACCTAATTAATGAGAATTTAATGATTCGCCGAAAAATGGCTATTTTGGGGAGATTACTTACATATGTACGTAACTCTACTAATCCAACTAATTAACAAATAAAAGTACATTCCAGTATGTCAAAATAAATCAGAGACTCCATAAAAAGCTTGCAAGTTATCTCTGGATTAAAATGCAGGAGACTTATTCAGAAGCATCACCTTTGTAACTTAGAGGTATAAGACATACTTAGTGGAATGAGGAAGAAAAATCCGACAAAACACAATTAAAAAAACATATATCTATTATATTATGGACCTATTTAGGAATCATCATTGTACTACGTTTCCACAGGCAAGTAATTCTTCGTAACGGCGAAAAGCAGTGTTGTTCTGGTCTACATAGAAAATTTTTCTAAAATTTAAATGCATTAGAAATTGGGATTGTTTAATTTGTTTCAGAATTTGAACTAAATTTAGCTTGTCTTAAAACATTCAAGTTCAATGTTAGCAAGCAAATGCCTAATGTTATATTTCATTCCAGGGCTATTCGTGGACCAGATAAATTGAATGGCGACTTATCCAGTGACTGGGGCCACCCAACAAAGTTATACCCCTCGCGGACTGCTGTTAAGTTATGACATAAGCTCCGGGAAGTGGGATTATCACCCAGGAATTACTCTCAGCCTCAACTTGGCACAGTTTTGATATATTCGCGATGCTAATTTAAGCTCGGCAATGTCGATTGGCGGACTCCAGATAGGCAGCGGATTCGCCTCTAACGTTTGATAAGGGTACTGCTCTGGGTCTATAAAAGCTGCTCACCATAGTTGGGACTCTTAGTCGCAGTCGTAGTTTCAAATTGTAAACTTTAAAACACATCGGACTTAAAACAATCGTGCAGATTCGATCACCAGCTTAGGAATATAAATGTCCTGGAAGTGATGTGCTACTTAAGTGATCTCTAGCAGGATACTTTAGTATTCTCCTTTGGAACTATAAAGTGACACCGAGGTCAATAATAAATAACCCAGAATGAGGCAGAAAGTGATTTATTTGTGTGTGTGGATGGTGCTGATCTCTCAAGTATGGTCTAAGGATGGGGACTTTATAATGAACGATGAGGATGACGAGGATCTTAAGTAAGCATGGGATCTATCGATGCAGACAAAGCAGAGAAAATAAGTTAAATATTTCCAAAGGACCTTTTTATCAAAAGCACAATTATAACATTTAAAATGTTATAGTATTTGTACTTACTTGTTTAATAACACCTATAAGATTTTTTTTTGTTTATTAAGCTTCATTAAATATGCTTTGTGGACTTGAATTTTAAAAAATTATTTAAATCATAACTAAAGAATAGAAAAAGACAGTTTGACTTTTAAGATTTTGAAACTTGCAAAAATTATTACATAGTTCAACACATCGTAGAAAAAGGAAGCCGTTTTCAAGCACAGAAAAATGGAAGAGTGCGCGGATATTTACTTATTGTTTTGGATACATATATTTATTTTTAGCATTTATGAATGTGAATCATGAGCTTTAATATTCGCATCCATAAGAGAGGTTGAGCACACAAATCATTTATTATTTTTATATGAATACAAAATTAATTTAATGGATTTAAATAAAATAAAATGAATATGCTTTCATTGAACTTTTTATTGCTTTACAAAAAAAAAAAAAAAACAAAACAAGAAATTTGAGATTTTTCGTGAGCTACATAAGATTTTCCATTTAAAGAGTGAAATTTTGTATGGTAAAGTTTCTAAATAAAAATAATACGGTGATTACGAATTTGCGAATTTTTTAACCATAATTTGTTAGATTTTAATAATTTAAACTTAGACCATAATATTTTTTTTTAATATATTATAATTATAATTTTAAATATAATATAATTTCATTAGAAAGAAACCGTTTCTTCATGCTTTTGCCTTTAATTATAAAATTAGCATTTTTTAGTCTGAAAATAATAATTATTATTATTATTAAATGAATTACTCATGGATGTCAGTAACGCAGTCCTTTATAGGAGGATATGACTTCCGTCTTGTGGTATATCGTCCAAACCGACTATACATATTTTCGTGACTCAGTTAAGAAACATTTATTCTGCAAGCCTGATAATAAAGTATCACATTCCCCATATTTCTTAAATTATTCGCAAAATTAGCCCTCTAGTCCAAGCTGTACTTGAATCCGTCGATAAGGAAAGTGAACGCAACGAACGCCATATCAGCTTCAACATTCAACATCCCCCCGCCGTTAGGTAATGATCATTCGGAAAAATTCGCGATAAGTCCCCAAGTCCATAACGGATATAGTATGGGTTAAATAACTTTGTTTTTATAGTGCCCGATACAGTTATGCTGGATCAGTAGGAGGCGGCGGAGGATATGGAGGCGGAGGATATGGAGGCGAAGGATATGCCGGTGGCATAAAAACATCTTCCATCGGTGGAGGCTTTGGGTTAGTAAGCAGTATGGGAGCCTTTTTTGAATTTATCCTACATCAGTATTTCGCTTCAGGAGGGGTCTTTTAACAAAAACACTAGGTGTATTTGGCATAGGAAAGGGGTGAGTGCTAGCCATTATTTGAGGTCAGATTCCAACTACCAAACTATCTTTTTATATAGAAACCAAGGAAACTTCTACGGAAGCAGCGTCAACTACCTGGAAGCCTTCGGCAAGTGCTCCGCTTTGCAGTTGCCGTCTAATGTTCAGTCCGAGTGCCAACATGGGCGGTGTAAGGTCTTCTGCCCTGCTGGCTACAGCTTCGCTCCTGACGTACTGGTCCTGGAGATGTTCTGTAGTAATGATGGATGGATTATAGGAAACTCGGTGTTCACAGAAGTTCCACCATGCCAGGCCCAATGCCAGCCGCCCTGTCAGAACAATGGAATCTGCCTCTCGCCCGGTAACTGTCAGTGCCCGGAGAATTACTATGGCCCAGTGTGCCAGCAGAAGAAGTCCGTGTGTGCCTCCATTCCAAAGGCGCCAAAAAACTCAAAAGTCTCATGCATGAACAAGTGAGTTCTCTCTTGGACGTGGAAGCAATTTGGTTTTAAACTTCACAATTGTTGCAGTATTTGTCACGCCGAGTGCATGCGAGGGTTCCAGTTCCCAGATGGTAGTGGTATTACCAATATTGAGTGCCGCAACGGACAGTGGGTACATACCAAGACGGGGCTCGAGAAGCCTCCTGATTGTGCTCGTAAGTAGTGCCAATAAAAAAATTTGAATTATTCTGAGTCCGACTTCGTTTTCAGCGACTTGCGAGCCAGCATGCCAAAATGGAGGACAGTGCATAAGCTTCAATGTGTGCCAATGCTCCAAGATGTTCCGTGGGGCCCACTGTCAATATAGTAAGTCAATGGTGATAAATGAATGTTCTTTAGAATTTCATAATCTGCAACACACAAGATGCATAGAGGATGTCTTATATAAAAACTAGGCACTATTCTAAAAATATTTTTTAACATATCTCAAAATCAATTAACGCATCCTTTGTACTAGTATCTTGGACTTAAATCATATATAAAATACTTTTTTGTACGATAGAGCTATTCGTTTTTAAAGAACCAATCCTTCTAACATTTAAATTTGCAGATATCAATAGTTGCAATGTCACCAATACCAATTTTAATGGAAACTATAAATGCGCCTATGAGCAGGAGGAGGCCCGATGCACATTTACTTGTCCACAAGTGCCGGGACTTAAGGTCCAAGGTCGGATTGACATTGAGTACAAGTGTAGCTATCAAAAGGGAAGGTATCTTCCTGAACCATTGCCGAAGTGCATTTTTCGTAAGTTCATTACAGGTCACCCCACAAATTAGAAGATCTCCTAAGCAATTAACAATTGCAGCTCCTGGCTATACCATCCGATCCAGCACTTCCACGCAGAAGGTTATGCAGCAGGCGGGACGAGTGTACCACGGGGGGTTTAGCGGCGAAATCGCCTACGAAATCCGAACCGAAAGGGAGAAACTCTTGGCTCTTCTGGCGAAGTATAGAGACTTGGAAAGAAGAAGCGTATGTTTGCATCTATTTGTCTAAAATTAAGTAACATCAGTTTTAATTAAATAAATTAGGAATGGTGGTCATCGGAGGAAACTGTCGTCACACTGGGAAGTTATTCGCTGTACCAGACCAGCGAGGTAGATGTCGTCATTGACAAGACCCCCCGCCCAGCCCTTTGTACCACTTGGGGGGGTCTCAACATGAAAACCTTCGATGGCCTTGTCTTCAAGTAAGTGAGAACCAATATAAATTCGATAACGTATTTAAGCATATTCTTTCTGTAGAGCACCTCTGTCTTGCTCGCACACATTAATAACAGACAAAGTTTCGGGAACTTTTGACATTATCCTAAAGGCTTGTCCATATGGGTCCGGTTATGGCTGCGCACACACCCTCAAGGTACTATGGCAATCCGTCCTGTACACCTTCGAAAATCTGAGTAAGTGTTTGCACTTTGAGTCATCTAAAAGATGAAAATTCTTAATATAATATGTAACTTTAAGATGGCACCATGCGCTTGTCTACTCCTGTGAAGAACCTTCCGATGCCAGTGCAGGTAATGGGCATGAAAGTTATGCCCGTAGCCCAGCATGTCCAGATCGATCTGGAGTCCGTAGGGCTCAAGTTGGACTGGGACCATCACCAGTATGTGTCGGTGCAGGCTGGTCCGCAGATGTGGGGCAAGGTTGGTGGTCTTTGCGGATCACTGGACGGTGACACCAGCACAGACTTGGTCTCTAGAACGGGAAAGAAGCTTCAGACTGTCAAGGCCTTCGCCGATGCCTGGCGCGTCGAAGACAACAGTGACATGTGTCAGGTCGAGAACAGTGCCGAACTGGCGTTCGGCGTAGACTCTTGCGAGCAGAGCAAACTACAAAAGGCTGTAGTCGTCTGCGAGCGCCTGCTGGCCAACGAGAAGTTGGGAGACTGTATCAAGCCCTTTAACTTCGACGCCCTGATCCGAACGTGCATGTCGGACTATTGCAACTGCGCCAATCGGGAGCATCCACAAAGCTGCAACTGTGATGCCATCGCCATGTTGGCCAAGGAGTGTGCTTTCAAAGGCATTAAGCTTGAGCATGGATGGCGAAACCTAGAAATTTGTCGTAAGTGAAATACGAAAGGTTTAGTTAAGATCCGAGCTCTAATTCCACATTTCAGCCATCAGCTGCGGATTCGGACGGGTTTACCATGCTTGCGGGCCAAATGTGGAGCCAACCTGCGACTCGAATGTTTCTGCCCCGCCCTCCAGGGACACTTGTAACGAGGGTTGCTTCTGTCCGGAGGGAACGGTGCAATATAAGGAGGCCTGCATAACACGGGAGCTCTGCCCCTGCTCTCTTCGCGGAAAGGAGTTCAAGCCGGAGTCGACGGTCAAGAAGAACTGCAACACATGCACGTGCAAGAACGGGCAGTGGCAGTGCACCGACGACAAGTGTGGTGCGCGATGTGGGGCGATAGGAGATCCGCATTATCAGACGTTCGATGGAAAACGTTTTGATTTCATGGGCAAGTGCTCCTACCATCTGCTCAAGACCCAGAACTTGTCGGTCGAAGCGGAGAACGTTGCTTGCTCGGGGGCTGTTTCAGAGGCAATGAACTTTGCCGCTCCTGATGACCCTTCTTGCACCAAGTCGGTGACAATTCGATTTATACTGCGCGACGGCACTCCCTCCGTAATCAAACTGGACCAGGGCCTGTCCACTATTATCAATGATAAGCCGATTGCGAAGCTACCGAAGATGCTGGGCTTGGGCGAGGTGCTGATCCGTCGGGCCAGTTCGACCTTTCTAACTGTGGAATTCGCTGATGGCATTCGCGTCTGGTGGGATGGAGTATCGCGTGTCTATATTGACGCTCCGCCTAGTTGGCGAGGAGAGACAAAGGGTCTTTGCGGTACATTTAACTCGAATACCCAGGATGACTTTTTAACGCCTGAGGGCGATGTGGAGACGGCTGTCGAACCTTTTGCGGACAAGTGGCGCACAAAGGACACGTGCCAGTTTAAGGCAGAGACGCATCAAGGACCTCATCCATGCACCCTCAATCCGGACAGGAAAGCCCAGGCCGAGAAGCACTGTGACTGGATTCTGCAGGACATCTTCCAAGACTGTCACTTTATGGTCGAACCAGAGCAGTTCTATGAAGATTGCCTGTATGACACTTGCGCCTGCAAGGACGACCTGTCCAAGTGCTTTTGTCCCATTCTCTCGGCCTATGGAACTGAGTGCATGCGTCAGGGTGTGAAAACCGGCTGGCGCATGACGGTTAAAGAGTGCTGTAAGTGCGACAAATATTTTCCCTCCGACGAGACTTATAATATCGTTTTTATAACCTCTAGCTGTAAAATGCCCTTTGGGTGAGGTGTTCGATGAGTGCGGTGATGGCTGCGCCCTCACTTGCGATGATTTGCCCAGCAAGGCCACCTGCAATAGGGAGTGCGTCGAGGGCTGTCGCTGCCCCCATGGAGAATACATCAATGAGGAGGGCGAGTGTGTGCCGAAACAGAGGTGTCATTGCACTTTTGACGGCATGACATTTCGGCCGGGCTACAAAGAAGTGCGTCCGGGAGAGAAGTTCCTGGATCTTTGCACCTGTACGGATGGTGTGTGGGATTGTCAGGATGCCGAGCCGGGCGACAAGGATAAGTTTCCACCATCGTCGGAGCTGCGATCCAAGTGTGCCAACCAGCCCTTCGCCGAGTTTACCAAATGTGCCCCAAAGGAGCCGAAGACCTGCAAAAACATGGACAAGTACACGGCTGATTCATCGGACTGCCTTCCGGGATGTGTTTGCATGGAGGGATACGTCTATGACACATCCCGCTCAGCGTGCGTGCTGCCCAGTAATTGCTCGTGCCACCACGCCGGGAAAAGCTACGATGACGGGGAGAAGATTAAGGAAGACTGTAACCTTTGCACGTGCCAGGCTGGCAACTGGAAGTGTTCGGATAATGGCTGCGAGTCCACATGCAGTGTCTGGGGCGATTCCCATTTTACCACCTTCGATAACCGCGACTTTGACTTCCAGGGGGCCTGTGATTACGTTTTAGCCAAAGGAAGTTTCGATAATGGAGATGGCTTCACCATAACTATACAGAACGTGCTGTGCGGCACATTGGGAGTGACTTGCTCCAAATCTTTGGAAATATCCTTGACTGGCCATGCTGAAGAGTCGCTGCTTCTTAGCGCGGATTCATCGTATTATACAGACCCCAACAAGTCACCCATCAAGAGTGCGTAATATACTTTTCAATGTGTCCCAACGAATGACATTCAGTTTTATGTAGGACTCCGTGATAGCGTCAACTCGAAAGGCTTCAACTCATTCCATATCTACAAGGCCGGTGTCTTCGTGGTTGTGGAAGTCATACCCTTAAAGTTGCAAGTAAAGTGGGACGAAGGCACCCGAGTTTACGTCAAACTGGGTAACGAATGGCGCAAGAAAGTCAGCGGTTTGTGTGGCAACTATAACGGTGACGGCCAGGATGACATGCAGACTCCCTCTTTTGGCCTGGAAACGAGCCCGATGCTCTTTGGCCACGCATGGAAGCTGCAACCGCATTGCTCAGCCCCAGTGACGCCAATCGACGCCTGCAAGCAGCATCCGGAACGCGAGACCTGGGCCCAACTAAAATGCGGGGCACTGAAGTCGGAGCTGTTTCAGGAGTGCCACACAGAGGTGGCACTGGAGCGTTACTGGAAGCGGTGCATCTTCGATACCTGTGCTTGTGACCAGGGCGGCGATTGCGAGTGCCTGTGCACAGCCGTTGCCGCTTATGCCGACGCTTGTGCCAAGAAAGGCATCCACATACGCTGGAGATCGCAGCATTTCTGTCGTGAGTAGAACGGAGTATAAATATATTTTGCGAACTACTATTAAAAGAACATTACACCATTGGGTATAAGTGCGATTCAGAGATTAATAGTGGATAGTTTCGCAGAGCTCTAATAACTGTTTTTCTCGGACTATATTATTGGATAACTTGTACTTTTTTTTAAAAGTAAATATAAAAGTATATTTACTTTAGCTTCAGAAACCGTATAAGATAGTATGGAGTTGTTTGCAATACTATTTTAAAAATAATTTGTGTCATTACATGTATTTACAGCCATGCAATGTGATCCCCATTGCTCGGATTATAAGGCTTGTACTCCGGCCTGTGCTGTGGAGACGTGTGAGAACTTCCTCGATCAGGGAATAGCCGAGCGCATGTGCAACCGGGAGAACTGTGTAGAGGGATGCCACATTAAGCCTTGCGAAGATGGATTCATTTACCTTAATGACACGTATCGGGACTGTGTGCCTAAGGCCGATTGCAAACCTGTCTGTATGGTAAGGGAGGGAAAGACATTTTATGAAGGCGACATCACCTATACGGATGCGTGCGCCACATGCCGGTGCTCCAAGCGCAAGGAAATCTGCAGCGGCGTCAAATGTGACGTACCTACGACTCCGGCACGTTCGGCTCCCATTATCGAGGGATCCACCGTGTCGCCTCCCATGGCAACGCAAAATCAAACCAAGTGCGTCAAGGGATGGACCCGCTGGTGCGACAAGGACAGGGACTCCACGCACAAGAGCGTGCGGCTTAACGACGAGGAGAAGGTGCCGCGATACGATCGTCTTGAGAACGTTTATGGCACTTGCCTGAAGCAGTACATGACCAAGGTGGAGTGCCGGGTTAAGGAAACTCACGAGGCTCCGGAACAAATGGATGAGAACGTGATCTGTAATCTGGAGGAGGGCCTAAGATGCATAGGCAAGTGCCACGACTACGAGCTGCGGGCCTTTTGCCAGTGCGAGGAGGAGCCGCTCTCCGAAGTGCGTAAGCCCACCGAGAAGCCACAACTCGGCCTCATCTGCGATGCTGGGATTGCAGAGTATAAGGAGTTCCCCGGAGACTGCCATAAGTTCCTGCATTGTCAGCCCAAGGTGGATGGTGGATGGATCTATGTGGAGAAGACCTGCGGCTCTGACCTGATGTTTAACCCCACCATGTTTATTTGCGATCACATAGCTACCGTCGAGGAGATCAAACCCAGCTGTGAAACGAAGATTGGGTTAGATCCTGAACCAGAGCTCATCAAACAGTGTCCGGACGGCAAGGTTTGGACATCCTGTGCTAACCAGTGCGAGCACTCTTGCCACTACTACGCAAGCATCCTTAGAAAGCGCGGCCTCTGCCAGCCCGGAGAGCACTGCAAGCCGGGATGTGTGGATAAGCTGCGGCCGGACTGTCCCAAGCAGGGCAAGTTCTGGAGGGATGAGGATACTTGTGTGCACGCCGACGAATGTCCTTGCATGGATAAGGCAGAGCACTATGTGCAGCCCCACAAGCCCGTTCTCGGAGAGTTTGAGGTGTGCCAGTGCATCGATAATGCTTTCACGTGCGTTCCCAATAAGCAAGAATCCGTACCCGTGGTGCCAAAAGGTAAGTTATTATCAAATTTAAATAAGATTAACTGTAAGCTAAAACCTGTTAGAGACCAAATGGTTTGGGATTCCGGCATTGATTATTTATTGGAACACTTTCAGAGAGAGAGGACATATTCCCCGTAGTCCCTATCATTCCTGTTACCCTGACTCCGCCTCTGCATTGTTCCCCGGAACGGTAAGAAGGGTAACTATTTACTTAAATGAAGCAATGCAGATATGTGTGTTTTCAGCCTTATTTCCAAGATCGACTACAAACAGCACTCCGAGCCTGATAGCATATTCAACGCAAGTTCCCAATTGGGTCCCGAGCACGGGCCCAGCATGGCTCGCCTGACTAAAAAGCACCAAAAGGGTAGCTGGTCGCCCAGCATCAACGATCAGATGCAATATCTGGAACTGAACTTTGGCAAGCCGGAACCATTTTATGGTATCGTCGTGGCTGGAAACCCCGACTTTGATAACTTTGTGACCCTCTTCAAGGTATATTCTGATTCGGCATGATGTGATCCCCCTTAGCATAATAATTTTCCTTAGATCCTTCATAGTCATGATGGACTCGCCTATCACTATCTGGTGGATGACACAGATAAGCCACAAATGTTCAATGGTCCCTTGGATTCAAGGGCTCCAGTCCAGACACTTTTTAAGATACCAATAGAGGCGAGCTCCATCCGAATTTACCCACTCAAATGGCACGGCTCCATTGCCATGCGTGTGGAGCTGCTGATCTGCGGAGATAAAGTGGAACCCGAAACAAAATCCACTTTCTCAACCCCCTCACCCATTACCGAGAGTCCAGTTCAGCTGCAGGATAAGGATTGCATCGATCTAATGGGCGTGGCAGAGGGTAAAATATACGAGGAGCAGGTTCAGTCCAGCAGCTTGTGGCAGCAGGGTCAGCCGACCAGGAAAGTACAGCTGCTAGATCTGCTGAATATATCCACACCCCAGGCTTGGCGTCCCCTGGCCAACAGTCAAAATGAGTTCATCGAGTTTGATTTCCTGGAGCTGCGAAATATTTCTGGCTTCATAACAAAGGGTGGTCCGGATGGTTGGGTCACTGGCTACAAAGTGTTGTTCTCTAAAAAGAAGCCCACGTGGAACACCGTGCTCTCAGCGAATGGACAACCGCGCATCTTTGAGGCAAACGTAGATGCTGAAACTGAGCGCAGACATCATTTCAAAAAGCCCATTCTGACGCAGTATCTTAAAGTTACGCCAGCTAAATGGGAAAAAAACATTAATATGCGCATCGAACCCCTGGGATGCTTTTTGCCATATCGTAAGTCGTTTTTTTTTTAAATCAATTAGGAGTGTTTAATGGGAGTGTAGCTAAATTTATGCCAATGCTCGCAATTAGCTTTTAAAATGTGTAGACTTATAAAATTGTACTTAATAGTTGTTTCGGGATGCCAAAGGTTGAATATCTGTGATCTTCGCGATTCGGTTCTAATTACCCTTTTAACAATAATACTTCTAAGAAAGTCATTAAGAATGGCAGATGGCCTATATTCTGCAAAACATTATTTTGTTTTAAAAATTTGAATTTTTTATCTCTAGCTGAAATCCAACGCCTGGTACCTGTGGACACTGCCACGCCCACAGAATGCAACATCTGCGAAGGTGTATCTACCGTCAGCTCGAGCTCCGAGTGTCAGTGCCAAGAACCTCTCTTTTGGGATGGCACTAACTGTGTGCAGCACAATCTCTGTCCCTGTGTAGAAAACTACGTTAGCTATCCTATTGGCACTAAGTTTGAGAACTCAGCCTGCGAGGAGTGCGTCTGCGTGCTCGGTGGCCACAAGAATTGCAAGCCCAAGAAGTGCCTGCCCTGTCAGGACGCCAATCTGCGTCCGGTGATAACCAGTGACTGTTTTTGTAAATGCGAGCCGTGCCCCAAGCACCAAAGAATATGCCCTTCCAGTGGGGACTGCATCCCCGAAGTTCTTTGGTGCAATGGCGTTCAGGACTGTGCTGACGACGAGGATTCCAGCTGCAGGGACTCATACACTGTGGAGCCCGACATCAAACGGGAAAAGAATGAGAGTGAGCTAAAAGTCGAGCATTAGATAGAACATTTTTTAAAATATCTTTATTATATTCTTCCAGCCGAAGTTATCACATGTCCCGTACCCGTCTGCCCCCCTCAGATGAAGATTAAAATTACTGAGAAGAAATTAAGAAAAATGTCAAAGATGTTCACCTTCTCCAAGCAAGTGTCAATAGTGGATGACGGAACTACGATTACAAAGACCAAGTTCATTTCGTCAAAGGAACAAATTCTGGCTATGCCCAGCCAGGAACTGGACTATCACCAGGAGGAGCAGTGTGACGAGTTCACCTGTGTACCCATTCCCAGCAAGCAGGTGGACAAGAACGAAACCATCAGCTGCTCGGAGCCAAAGTGTCCGGAGAAATATGACGTTGAGCTGGATATGAGCACTGCCAAGGCGGGAGACTGCCTTAAGTACGCCTGCGTACTTAAACCCAACAAGGATGATGTCTGCGAGATCAGCGGAAAAAGTTTCACAACTTTTGACGGCACTGTGTTTAAGTACGGACCATGCAGCCACATCCTGGCCAGAGATATTCACAACGGCAGTTGGTCTATATCGGGTAAGAATGAGATAAGCCCTACATTTTTCGGCAGTATCATTTATATGTTTGCCATATTTTTGCAGTTCATCAGCAATGCAGCGACGAGACTCGCAGGGTCTGTCATAAAGTGATCACCATACAGGATATACAGGCTGGAAACGAGTTGATTCTCCTTCCCCATTTGAAGCTCAAGTTCAATGGCTTTGAGTTTACAGTGCAACAGCTAATTAACTCGCCCATCTGCAAGGCTTCGTTCGTGGTTTCTCAGCCAGGCAAAACCCTGTTGGCCGTGTCTACCAAATACGGCTTCTGGGTCCAGCTAGATGACATTGGAATCGTGAAGGTGGGCATCTCATCTAAGTTTAAAGGAACTGTGGATGGTCTCTGTGGATACTACAATGGAAACCCCAAGGACGACAAGAGATCCCCGGATGGACAGATAATTGCAAATACCGAGAGGTTCGGGGACAGTTGGTACGACAAGCGAGTGCCCAAGGATCAGTGTGGAGACCTCAAGTGCTCCAGAGAGATGCAGGCTAAGGCTCTACAGCTGTGTAATATCATACAGTAAGTATAGTTTTCGAATTCATTTAGAGTTTATATTAATAAGAAAATATAATAAGTATATAATAATAAAATTAAAATCTGCCAAATGTCTTCGTCATTGCAATCATCTTCTAGTTCAGATCAGTTTTAGCTCGATCCCATCCTCGAGCTTTATATTAATTGTCTATACTGTTTTGTTTCTTTCAGTCATCCAACCTTTGCGCGCTGCCACAAGTCAGTAAATTATAAACAGTTTCTTAACAATTACTGCCTAGAAGCTGCCTGCGATTGCATGTTGGCCAACAGTGGGGATACTGGCGTGTGCAAGTGCAACATTCTCGAGAGTTTTGTGAAGAAGTGCCTGAGCGTTAATCCGTTGGTCCAACTAACTACATGGAGAGCCGTGGCTCAGTGTGAGATCAATTGTCCGGCTCCCTTAGTGCACACGGACTGCTATAAGCGACGCTGTGAGCCTTCTTGTGACAACGTTCATGGCGATGAGTGTCCCATGCTTCCCGATGCATGCTTCCCAGGCTGCTACTGTCCTGAAGGAACAGTAAGAAAGGAATCCAAGTGTGTGCCCATATCAGAGTGCAAGGATTGTGTTTGCAATGCCCTAGGTGCCTCCAAGTACATGACCTATGACCGTAAGCCATTTAGCTTCAACGGAAACTGCACCTACCTGATGTCTCGAGATGTGGTGCTTCCTGGGGTGCATACATTCCAGGTGTATGCTAGCATGGATGACTGCAAGAGGCTGGGGCAGGCCACCCCAGTTGATAATGGTAGCTGTGTTAAGTCGATGCATATTATCAATGGAGACCACGTTATCCATGTACAGCGTGATCCGCAAAACACTAAATCCCTGCAGATCCTGGTAGATGGATTCGACATTAGGAAAATACCGTACAAGGACAGTTGGATAAGTGTTCGCCAGGTGGTTGGCAAGGAGCTGGTAGTCTCCCTTGTAGAGTCTCATGTAGAGCTAACTGTCTCTTTTGAGGGTATGATATTTTCCGTGGGCGTGCCGAGCATCAGATATGGAAGCAAGATGGAGGGCCTCTGTGGCGATTGCAATGGAAACGCTTCAAACGACCTGCAGACGAATCCGGCAAAGAGGAAGGCGGGAGTGGACGTAATACGGAGCTGGCAAGCGGATGAGCCCAAGCTTGGGCTTGTTGAAGGATGCCATAGCGAGGATGTACCCAAGGAACAGTGTAAGCTTTTGCCTCCGGAGAAGGATCCCTGCCTGCAATTTTACAACCCCGAGCTATTTGGCAAGTGCCCACTTGTGGTGGACCCTATTGCCTATGTGTCCTCCTGCCAGCAGGATATCTGCAAGCCCGGCAATACCCAGCAGGCAGTCTGCGTAGCCCTCGCGGCGTATGCCAAGGAGTGCAACCAACACGGGATCTGCACTAACTGGAGGAGGCCACAGCTCTGTCCGTACGAGTGCCCCATCGATATGGTATATAAGCCGTGTGGATGTGCCAAAAACTGCGACACAATCAAAGCCATGTCGGATTATGATGCAGTTAGCCTAAAGAGCCAGGCTATAATCCATACAGTGAATAGTGATGATATGTGCCTGAGCTCGGAGCGCTTTGAAGGTTGCTTCTGTCCCGCAGGTCAAGTCATGGACGGCGGAAAGTGTGTGCCAGAGATAGCCTGTACAAAGTGTGACGATGGTCTGCATTTGCCTGGCGACAAATGGCAGAAAGATAAATGCAAAGACTGCCTGTGCGATCAAAGCGGGAAGACTTCTTGTGTGGAAAAGAAATGCCAGGTTGAGGAGAACATCTGCGCCGAAAACTACAAGCCCCAGATAATTGATAGTAAAGAGGAGTGCTGCCCCAGGTATCGATGTATTCCGGAGCCTAAAGACCCGGCCAAGCTATGTTTGGCTCCCTTGATCCCCATCTGTGGCCCCGCACAGTTTAAAAAGCAGAAAAACGATGTCAATGGCTGCCCTCAGTATATATGCGGTGAGGCTTTCATGAAATTGGATTATTTTTTAGTTTAAAATATTTAACTATATTTTGTAGAGTGTAAGCCCAAAGAAGAGTGTGAGGTTTTGAAACCACCTCGGGAGTTGCTTCCGGGTGAAAAGCTTGTAAAGCTTGAGGAAGGTTGCTGCCCTAGTCAGAAGATCGTCTGTCAACCGGAGCTGTGTCCCAAGGCACCCATATCCTGTCAAGAACGTTTTTATGAGGTCAAAACTACCAAGGACCCCGGGAGCTGCTGTCCCACCCATGCCTGTGGTAAGTAAACAACACACTATTATTTGTTAGAATAAAACTTATGCTGTTTGTACCTTTAGTCCCTCCAAAGGACCTCTGCATTGTTCAGTATGAGCTTGACGAGTCCTCAAAGTTCACTAAACAGGTCGGAAAGAGGTGGATCCACGCGAAGGACGTTTGCAAGCGCGAATCTTGTACGTACGGTCCAGATGGAAAAGCCCAGGTGGTGAGCACTCTGGAACAGTGCGTAACCGACTGCGCCCAAGGTTTTAGTTATCAGAAAATCGACAAAACGAAATGTTGTGGCCAATGCATCCAAACCGCTTGCGTCTTCGATAATAAACAGTTTGAAGTTAATTCGCATTGGAAATCAGCCGACAATTGCACATCCTACAGTTGCATGAAAAAGAATGATCTGGTTTTAGTTACAACCTCGCAGGAAATATGTCCGGATGTCAGTGGCTGCCTCTCTCATCTCTTGTACCAAGATGGCTGCTGTCAGCGCTGCAAGCTGGAGCCGGTTGTGGCAGATAAATGTAGGTAGAATTCTCGTTTTTTCTGACATCCGTTTTTAATTCAAATGATTTTTGATAATTTGCAGCGACCTGTCTGCCTGTTTCCTTGGCGGAGTCACAAACCAAGGAGCTTCTTAAGTTTTCCAAGCCAAGTCACGGAATTTGTGTCAACGCAGAACCCATTCAGGGCTTTACCGAATGTCAGGGGGCCTGTTCCTCAGGGTCCAAGTACAACGCACTTACCGACATTCACGAAAAATTCTGCACGTGTTGCAACATAAAGTCCTTCCAGCCGATCTCAGTGAAAATGATTTGTGACGACGGCCATACGTTTACCCAAAAGGTATGCCGGATTCTGCCTTGAATTTCCTCAAAACTTAAACACTATATCCATTGCAGCATGATGTGCCCTCCAGCTGCGGATGCTCGCTGTGCTCGGAGTTTTCGGATGCCTTGATAGATGTGAGAATGCAAACGGAAGGTCAGTCGCCGTTACTCAAGTTGCTCGGCACCCATCACCACTACTAGTTCGTCTTTTTAAAGAATGGTCTTTTCGTTAGGTTTAAGGATATGAAGCATTAAAAGAAAATGAATTAAATTGGGGCGCTTTTCTGTCATTCATTGTTTGATGCTTAAGATACATGCATACTTAATTTAGTTAATGATAATTAATGATACTTACCACGGTGTTTGCCAATTTAATTAAAGAAAAAAATGTTAATCAGTCCTTATATATATATAAAAATTATTCAGGCTGAGGTGTTGTCCGAAAGAAGAGCTCACGCGAAATGATCTCCGGCTGGGCTCGTCGACTAGTGGTCTTTGCTACTTCTCTCGTATAGCCTATTTTCATTATTTATTTCAAAAAAACTAGATCGCGTGAAAGGACAAGCATAAACAAAGGGGCGAAAATACTTCATATTCTAACCAGACCTTACAGAAACCGAACTGAAACTAATTTGGGGGACTATTGCACTTTTCCTATCTTTGAGCACCCGAAAATCTCAGATGTTGTTAGAGACTCACATTGCCCTCCCTTCCTTTGACCGCCTTACTACCATAAAATTATTAATCATTTAAGCGGTCCCATTGGGGTGCGGGGGTGTCAGGGGTTCATATCACGTCGAGTCATAAATTGGTTGAATTAGAACATTATAATTTTTATTTAAAACCTAACAGAAAAATATGGGTACTTCATGCGGGAAATTTTGGAATAAATATTGATACGAATTAAAACTTAGCATAAGGACATATAAAAGATAAACAAGAAAGAAAGCTAACTTCGGCGTGCCGAAGTTTAAATACCCTTGCAGTAATTAGAAGAAGAAGAAGATGAAGAAGAAGAAAAATGTTCTGACTTTTTCGCTTTCTCGGGTACTGTCATTAAATAAATGTTGCTGGCGAAAAATGTTGCAAGCAACAAAGGCAAACAGATATATATATACCTATGGCAGCTATATGATATAGTGGTCCGATTTTGATAAAATTAAAACCGGAATTCTGTAATAATACAAAATGGCCATGCCTCAAATTTTATGAAAATATGCGGAAAATTGGTTTAGTTAGATTTTTTTCTCAAAATTTTCCGATCGGTCCTATAGCAGCTATATGATATAGTTGTCCGATTTTGATAAAATTAAAACCGAAATTCTAAAATAATACCAAATGGTCAGATTTATTATTTTTATGCAAATATTTTAAAAATTGACTCAGTTATAATTTTTTAAATTAAAATTTACCGATCGTTCCTATGGCAGCTATATGATATAGTCGTCCGATCCGGCCGGTTCCGACTTATATAGTAGTGAGAGCATATAGAAGACTATCTGCAAAGTTTCATTCAGATAGCTTCAAAACTGAGGGACTAGTTTGCGTAGAAACGGACGGACAGACGGACAGACGGACATGGCTAGATCGACTCGGCTGTTGATGCTGATCAAGAATATATACACTTTATAGGGTCGGAAATGTCTCCTTCACTGCGTTGCAAACTTCTGACTAAAATTATAATACCCTGCAAGGGTATAAAAATATAAAATATAAAATATGTAAAAAGAATATAATATATCAGTTTAGTATAACATTAAATGGCCAAAATTATTGCTTGGATAAAAATATAAATTTGCATGCGGCTAACTGCGATGAGTTTAATAAAACAATAATATATAAGACAAGAATCATTTTAAGGTTATTTTTCTCGATTTTTTTAGAGTAAAGGCGAATCAGATTTTCTCGGCAAAAAAGTTAACCAAAATTAGAGGGACACAAAATACATTTTTAATTATTAAATATTTTTTTTTTCGATTTTTATAACCTTTGGACTCTCATTCTTTTCTTTCTTATTTGTTTCGGACTTTTAAATAATTTTAGCTTATCACAGAACCATTTTTGTTTTAGCAATTTTTCATATTTAGAACTCACTTGTTCACCAACATGTTGTGGAGGTCCTCCTCGAAGAAAGCGCTTTCCTGAGAAAAACCTGAAAATTTTAAAATAAAGTGGACAAAAAAAAACGACAAAAAAACTCGAGTCACAGGGCAGAAAATCACTCAGAATTTACTCAAATTTTAGAACCACTCAATTTTGCCTTTTGCCTTCCTTTCATCATTTACGCTCACAAAAAAATTATATTTTTTCTCATTCGCATGCCGATAAGTTAATCATACCAATGCACAAAGAAACATAAAACTAAAGCTTAACTAAAAAATGTATATAATTTCCCCGTGGCTTCTTAATTTTCCTCCTTGGATTTTTCTCGATTTAATATTACGTAACACATTTTTTTTCTTGCCATGCAATGCTAATTACTGTTTCATATTTTCAGTCTTTTTTCTCTGGGATTTTGGGCACTATAAAGGGCGAACTTTCAGGCAAAGGCACACCAGTAATTTCCTTTTCACTTATTTAAGAAAAAAATGATAGAGAATTCACTGCCCTGCTGCGAATTATATATTTTTTAAAACTGCCTTTTTTCGGCGACGTTGAAACACGCCCCTAAAGGCGGCTGCGCGACGACTGCGGGACTCCAAAAAAAAACTCAAGCTGGAGCGGCGATCGGTTGAGCTTTTGCTGCCTAACTTCGGCGGTTCCAGGGCGCACTTTGGGTCTTCTTCTCATTTGCCAAACTCCACTCAACTTATGCGTTTAATTATTTTTCAGCAATAAATTCCTAATAAAACAAACTTTACTGAATTGCATGTCCACAAAAACCCCAGTTGCATGAACTTACCAGCTAGGCCTTAGCGCTACGCTGGGTGTATAAAAGTCTTCTTTTCCGGTCTCTGGCTACGGGCTGATAGGGCTCGCACTTGTAAAGACAAGTAAAATTTGGGAATATTTTTTTCCCAGCACAACATCACCCTCTAACGAAACGATTAGAAAAGAAAGATCTAGACGCCCAAAAAGTGGCGGTAACCCCTAGGAACATGGGAGATAGAGCCAGGGAAAGTTGACAGAAAAGTCTGTTACTCACCTTGTTGCTTACTTTTGCCCCAATCCCGTTCGCAGAGCGACTCCTAGATGGCGCTAACATCACTCTACATATATCTGACTACAAGCGTTACAATTACTGGATTACTACATCTTCTGTTGTCGTTTTAATCGATAAAAATGTACTACAGCCATCATTTTCATTAGCTGGCAATGATAGAAACAATCAGAAAAACAAATATCCATTCGATTCCCTGCTAATAAGGGTTGTTTTATTGCACTTTCGTATTTCGTTTAATCAAAAGTACCTTTTTCTAATTTCATAAATTTTTCAGTTTTATTACTTACGAAAGGGTCCTGACCGGTTTCAATTAATATTATGACCTAAATTTTGTTTTTATTTAAGGAATATATTTTTAAATAATACATATTTTAAGGGCAACATTGAGCAATATTCGTATTTATTTAAATTAAACGTAATACGCGTAGATCCGCATTTGGGAAATGAGTTTAAATCAAACTATTCCCCACAGAAATAGGTTTACGTGCCATATTATGATGCTGTTTATACAAGTCCTTGGGATTAATACTTAATTCTTTAAAGTCCTTATTTCCTCCCATGTGGCTTTTATCTGCTTCGAGATATATTTCGCCGATGCTGTGAATGGAATTCGCATTAGGCTCCACTTCCGGCTCGTATATGTTTCCTATCAGAGTCTCCGTCGATTTTACAGCAATCCCTCGGCGCTTTTGAGTTCTCATTTTCTGAGTTAGGTGCTTAAGCTTAGCCCGTTGTGAAGCGATTCCGGTGCAGCTCATAATAATACCAAGCAAAACACAAAACTCAACTACAGACAATATCAGGCTGGCAGCAAGAAAGATACTGTACTGCTTCCGATACCAATCGTTGAGAGGTGGAAGGCATGCCTCACTGTGGCGATCTCTTTCGTATGACAGCCGCTCTATGGATTGACACAGCGATTCGTTGGCAGGCTTTGGATCAAGGTAAGCCAATGGATTCAGCGTATTTTCTAGTACGCAGCAACTGAGCGGCACCGACCAACTCCGCTGCCCATAACTCTGGAGACGCCACAGCGATGTGTCGTAGTCCAAAGAGCTCCGCATCCCGCAACAGCCAAAGTGCACCTGTGCCAAGTCCATGGCGTTCGTAAACAGCTCCTGCCCTGGTACTCCATAGTTGCTCTGGAGTGATCTCACCATTTGGCTCTCATCTAGGCTGATGCCCAGGCAGTGGGGCCAGAGGGTTATGGCCAAACACATGACCGACTCAGTCAGAAGAAGAACCACAACGCTAAAGAAGTACACACTGAGAATGCAATAAGTGTGAAGGCAGCTGGCCCAGAAGCCCACAACGGCTGCCAGCACTGCCACAAATCCCGCGATGGCCACGCCCAGTGCCACATAATGGAGCAGCGGATGGGAGAGCGAACTGAGCCGATCGCTAGAAGCAGCCAGCATCCTCGACAGCAGAACGCGCTTGTTATCGGAGTAGAGGTAGCAACCTGATATAATCAACAGCAATCCACATATCTGAAAAAAATGTTTCAATTTAGTTATAATATTCGTATGGTGATTTCTTTGCTCTCAAAGCGTGGTAATACTCTTGTAGCTTATTGTAAGTTTGTCAATCCGCATCAAAAGCTGAGCCAATCTAGCCATTTCCAATTACTTCTTGAAACGGAACTAATCCAATTATATAAATGTCATGAATCTCTAAAACAAAAGCAGTAAAATATTTTTTTTCTGCGAGCAAAATTTGTTATTAAATCTTTTTTGCCAACTTGCGTTAAACAAGTTATAAGGAAATAATTCTAAAAACTGTTTTGCTAGCATTTAAATCCCTAATTTATTGTAGTTGGAGTTAAGATAATACAGAACATCACAAACGTGCATTTCTAGTCTAATTCATCATAGAGACACTAATTCTAAAGGTTTTTGGTAGTTATTCTCTTTAACCTGCGAGGGCGACGACTTACCAAAAACAATAAATTACATATATTAAGCACGAACTTATGGTTAAAGCACCGCCCCATGTTTATAGTAATGAAGTTTAAAACATTTATTCACAGTGTGCTTGTAGATTTTGAAAAGCATTAACTTAATATAGGGGAAATGGCTTAAGCTCGTCCCCATAAGCTGCGTAGCACTACTCAGTTCAATATTAACTGAATTATGTGTGGAATCAACGTCCGTTGCAAGTTCAAAGCAGCGAAAGTAAAATACCACATAGAGTAGAGTCTATACATACGTAAACCTTTCATGCGTCTCGCTTGGCAAAACAAAACAGAAAATTCCCTCTCTTTAAAATTGACTGCGTTTATGCGATACTCAATTCGTGAAATCGGTTTGTATATCTTTGTCAAAACACAGTGTAACATGCAAACTATTTGGCATCTAGAGCAATTTTACAACTCTACCCGTAGACTCTACGTATTTATTCCCTGTTACAAGTAAATAAGGGTGGTTTTTAATTTCACATTTGTAAGAGTTCAGGAAACTTAGTTGCAATTCACATTTAAGCAGTGTTCAAAGAGAAACAGAGTAGCTACATATGTCTGGATGTTTGGGTCTGTACATTCGGGGCTCTCATTTGATCTCTGCCTACATCTTCAGTCACATGGAACCTTTTTTATAGACAATAGCGGACACTTAAAAAAATACTAGCCCCGAAAAGATCGAATCAGAAGGTTTTCTGCACGAACTTCTTCCTAGGTGAAAACCACAGCCTAAAAGTTTGCTAGGGAATTAAATTAGAAAAAATAATTTAACAAATCTTAACTCTTAGCTAACTACAGGACGCGGAATGTCGTTATTAGATAACTGTCAAATTAAAAAAAAACGTGACAGAATAGATTCTGAAGATTTACATAAATACTTCCTTAGATTCTCATATTATTTAGCCGAAAACTCCTCCTGAATATATATCATATAGCAATCCGATTTCTAATTAAAAAACATTAATTTAACTATATGTTTGTAAAATAATAACGAAATTCAAATTTGTAATTCATATCGTTTCTATGCCACCTCTGTAAGTATAAATATTGAAGTGCTATTTGCCTGAATTTTAAAAAGAAGTAATTGAAAACGGTCATATCTCAAAATAGCTAAGACATTTTAGTTGTTAATTCTGTTGTTGTTCCAGTCAGGCTGAAGCAAAGAAGTAAAGTAACTTTCTATATTATTGCTTATAAGATATTAAAAATTGAAGGGACTTAAATGTAGAAAAAATATGAGTAAATACTTTTGCCGCGAATAAAACTTGTGTAAATACTATTGACAACTTATCTTATCTTTATCTTATCTGGTCAAAAACAATAAGAAGAACAAATAATAAAAGTTGGATGTTTAAATATTTTACCTTTTTAAATTGAATTAGCCAATTTTAAACTGCATGGAAATAAAAGGCGGAAGATTCTTGTGAAAGTGAATACCTGAGCAGACCTGACTTTTTACAAAAGCACCTAAGAAACTTTTGAATTTAAATGAACGACTTTCTAAAATGTCAACTTAGATATGAAAATAAGCATACAATATGGGAAAGTTTATGCTGGTGGGTCCCTCTGTGTTCCTTGGATACCTGGTTGGACTCGTCTTAGCTCTTTGCTGGTATTGGTGGGACTGGGAGTTCAGTCAACGGGATCTTCGCATCCAGTTGAGATTTGTGTCTCCGGTGGTGCTTGTTCTGACGCTCTTATACTGGCGGGCTTCAAGGTGGGCCATTGAATGTATTCTAGGAGTCTATCAAGGTAACTAACACTTCGCCGACAGATGCATCCTGGCTCTGGCAATTCCGTCATTGTGTAGTTCCCGCGGAAGGGCCTTCCTCGTCAGCCTAGCCTTCATCTTCGTAGCGATCGGACCCGCGGCGAACATTGTGGCAAACCTGAAGGTGTTGCTGCGAAGCCTCGCCTGCGGCCAGGAGCTGCTGCGTGAGGCTCTTGGTCAAATGCTTGACGTGATCCTGGAGCCGGTAAACGCCATTCGGCTGGCCGTGGACTTGATGCTTCAAGAAGTAAATAAAGTGCTCAATGAAATCATGTCCGTTCTTCTGCGAATGCAGGAGCACCTAATGGTCATTAGTAAGTGTAAACGGGGTGGCTTGGTTCAACCGAAAACATCGAATTTCGTATGCTGGTTTTTTTCAGTTGACACTCTCAAGAGCTGCGGTGCCTGGCTAAAATCTGTCGTGGACCTGTGCAACACGGAGATGGGTACTCCATGGGCGCGCTGTAAGGAAACCGCTCATCAAGCTATGGTCAGATGCCAGGCTAAGATGGGCGTCTTCAAGGCGTTCTGTCATGCCACGAAGTTGTTTCTTGCCCTGTGCTACCCTGCAAAGCTCTTCGATGTCTTTTGCAGCGGGTACTGGGATCTTAGCTGGGACCTGCTGGACCAAATTTTGCAGCGTACGAAATCGGCATTATTGCAGCCCTTCAACTATTTTATTTATTTTCTTCCATTAGGTTATCGTGAGTTTGTGCGGCACATAGAGCAAATGTTCGACGCCAATATAACCTTCGAGCACAAGTTCCTCTTCAAAACCAACTCCTCGAAAAGTCTATCGGACGTAGGCGAGGAGATAATCCAGGATATAAATCAGCGACTATCGCCGTTCGTATACGTTCAGAGTCTAATGGATGTTCTCAGCCTGGTCATGCTTTTTTCTGTTTTTATTAAGTACGTTTTACTATCCTATTAGTTCAGTACATATTATCAATTCCCTTTTTTTCAATCAGAGCTATCGTCTTTTACATCCGCTACATGAACAGCCGACACTTTCACAATGTTTTCATTTGCAAGAAATTGTATAAGTTGGACGAGCACTACGCGATGCACGGATACAATACCGTGCTGCCCCTTAATCGACTCGAGAAAGCCAAATACACGAAGGTTGAGTATGACAAGATATTCTTTTATAACGAAATTTCATAATTACTTTTCGACAACGGTGGCAAATACTACCTACTATATAATACATGAAATCCAAATTTACCCTTGGATTGTGTTCCATTTTTAGTCAGAAATTTGCATAGCAGTGAAGTCTTTCCCTGGTGACCGGTATCACCAGGCTAGTCAAACTAAATATGTCAGGCCGTCCGCCCGAAAAATTATTGGGAGACAAAATTTAATTTTATTCCGTTATATTAATCAACCCCGAAATTTTGTTAATTAAGAAAATTATACTGCAATTCGAACAGTCGCAGAACTAGTAAACTACTAACATAACTTGCGAAGAGTATTATTACTTTAGTCAGAAGTTTTCGACATTGCGAAGGAGAAATATGCCTCCCATAAAATACGCAAAATCCAAATTTTTTTTTAACTTTAGCTTCAACCGCTTGTTTGCTTCTAAGTAAACTAGTTTCTGAGTTTTAAATTTAATGTGTTACCACTGCGAGGAAATTTAAATTATTTTATTTCATTAAAATCGATAACTCAATTGAATTGTGAAATGGCTAGTATAATTAGTTCACGTGTGCTATCTGCCTGATCAGACGAATTTATTGCAATATGTATAGTAAAAAATTATACCTTTGCATGTTTTCAAAATTTTTGGAATACCGGTTTTTATATATTATGTATGGGCATTTCTACAAAAGTGTCAAGTCCGACCAAAAACTTCATATCTGTCAAAAACTATGTTTTTCAACATAGTTTCATTAAGAAATTTGCAAATTTTTTGAATTTGCCCGATTTAATCAAATTTAAAACAAATTTCAAAATATTTGAATGTAAATTTAAAAAAAAATTTTTTTCTTTTTGACTTTAAAAGTAACAAGAAAGAAAGCTAACTTCGGCGTGCCCTTGCAGTTTACAATTGGATCATTATAATTTAATTCAGTTTGGTGAAATGAAAAGCAAAACTTATCAGGAATTATGTAAATCATTTATATATGTATATCAAGCTTTTAATATTTTCCTATTCATATTTTATTTACAGTTTTAAAGTTCCTGTTTTACAGTCCACACAGTTTTGCATTTTCCTCTACATTTAACGATCGTTTCTACTGGAGCTAAAGCCCGACAAAATCACAACAATTCTTTTTTTCCTAAAACTTTCGCCGCGAAAGTGACTCCGTTATTTTCGCGTGCGATTTCGCTCTTTTTTTAATTATCTTAAATACGAACTCAACAATTGCACCGTCTCTTGAGCTATAAACTAACATTAATATATAAAAAATAATTGAATAAGTTTGCAATGCAGTTAACTAATCATCAACAGCCGAATCGATCTAGCCGTGTCCGTTTGTCTGTACGTTTCTACGCAAAAAAATTCCCTCAGTTTTTAAGCTATTTGAATAAATCTTTGCAGAAAGTCACTTCTATATAAGTCGGAATGGCATATGACAACTATATCATATATATCGTTCGCAGCATTTTTCGTTCGTAACATTTATCTTATGTCAGTACCCGAGAAAACGATAAAGTCAGAACATTTTTCCTCTTTTTGTACTTACTGCAAGGGTATTTAAACATTGGCAAGCCGAGGGGTTAGCTTTCTTTCTTGCTCAAAATATTCTTCAACTTTCTCTTCACAGCGAACGGTCGTGTTTTTGTTTTGCGCTCCGAATTTTGTGTTTTTTTATTTTGTAAACCACCGGGGTTTTTGTAAATTATTACCAAACTTTTAAATAACTTCAGCCGTTTGCTACCGCGTGTGCATGAGCTTTCTTTTGTGTTTAATTTGATTTAATTACACTTTTAGTTTTGTGCTAAGGCGGTTTTCTTAATTCTCTTTTGTGCCTATCCCGTTCCTTATCGCTTAGGTTCCGTTTATGTTTAGCTGCAGCTAAGCGGTGCTAAGCTCTCTCGCCCTCGCTATTTTTTTTCGCTCTCTCTCTCCCACTCACCCACGTTGACGGTTCTCTTTTTTTTTGCACAGTGGTCAAAGGTTTGTGAAAATGCCTTTAAATTTAAATTTTGTCTGTGGAGTTAAAAACTGCCAAAAAAATGTTTTGGCAGATCAACCAATGATTTCTTGCTGGCTTTGCGATACGGTTGTACACGCTAAG
>VNJU01002564.1:0-23108 GCA_008042675.1 Drosophila seguyi | reverse complement strand
CCATATATCTGGCCTGTGTCAGGCCACCTGCAATTCTAGAGCGGCCTTCCTTCTTCTCCCTTCGCATGCTCAGGTTGTCCTGGATTTGTGTTGCCGCTGCCAAATAAAGGCCGTTCCTCCATTCTGCCGATTAAAATTATAAGCCATTGTTTTTATTTGTAATATTTTGTATTCGACTCACCATATCTTTCCGTCCTTTGTCCTCCGCGTCCCCTAAACTTGTGTCAGGGATTTGTGCAACACAAGTGCTGAAAATAAGAAATGAATGGTTAAGAAGAAGCAGCGATTAAATATTGGAAAATAAACAAGCCCCCCTTCTATTTCTCTTGGAGCTCCAGCAGGGATACTAGGTAGAAAATTTGGGTACTCACCTGGGGCCAACTTGTGGCTAAATTGCTATTTTTTTGCGGAGCGCCGCTTCTCCTCCGCAGCCGGCATCACTAGGTTGGGTGGGTGCGTCGTGGCGAGTCATCTATGCCACCAATTCCGTCCGGCGAGTGTCGTCCAAATTGCGTCTTATTTTTGTTTGTTTACTTTTTTTTGTAGTGATGTGAGTTTGTAGTGTCGAGACGTCCGATATTTATCGGTGTTTTTGTTTATTGTGCGGACTGTGGGCATCGGGTCAAGATCCCGCCCTGGGACACTGAGCTAGCCCGGCATTGCCCAAACCAGCAGTTCCGTAACAATTTTAAAACCATTTTCTCTTCATTTTTATTTTACATAAACCACAACTAATCATCTAAGCTGGCCAGAAGTGAACTCTGTTGCAAATGCTCAGGGCTCAAGCGAGAGCACTGGTAACTCATTATTCTCCCAGCTAAAAAGAACATGTACAAACATGTACGAAATCAGGTGCAAGTACATGTACTGCAGTCACTTTGCTGTGAATTTTTAGAGTAACAAACTCACTTTGGGTTCTTCGGGATCATTCAAATCAACTGATTGGTATGTAGATTCCGTCGGGTTATTTTTGGGCAAGTTCAATACTGATTTTACCTTCGTACGAAGATTTTTATTTTCGTTTTGTATTTTGTGGTGAAGCTTGAGATGTTTCCAGAAATTGGAAGTATTTCCCGAGTTTGTCACAAACATTGAGCACTAATTACATTGCGCTTTTTGGCCAGTTATCGTGATGTACGTCTTTGCTCCTTTCACTGGCGCCATTCCAGTATTTTAACTTATTGACTGTAAACAACGCGCGTACATATAATGTCCCTATATACGTACACTAAACGATATCTAAGTAGCAAGAGAAAAAATAACGATACCATAGCGATACCAAATATTAGACCATCGATACCAAAATATCGATACTTTAGACCCTAGTATCGATACAGTATCGCCCATCCCTAATACATGAACGACTCGAATCACTCTCAACACCGGAATTATGTTCCTCATCGCCAACTAATTTAAAGAACAATAAATTGTTAAATACAACAATTTGACTGTAACATACTTCTGTAATTACCTTTGCTGTTCCGCTCTTTCAAAGACTTTTTTCCATTTCAAACTGCCGCTAATACCAATATTCGTTTAAAGTTTATTAAATGTAAAAAAAAAAATATTTACTATATATTTACTTTTCCGTTAAATGTGCAAAAACATCGATGAAAACATCAAAGCATCGATGTTTTTCGAAACTTCTAAAACATCGATGTTTTTTTGACCATCGATGTTTCTGTGTCGTCACTATCATCCCCTAATTCTGTTGGATTTCATATGCAACATTCTGTTAACCACCTCATTCCCACTGTAAGAATCCATGCATCCCTTTTGAAAGAGATCAATAGAGAGCGAGAGGGGGCCGAGCGCCCAATCGATATCGAAACATTGCTAACATCGATAGGTGATAGACGAGCAGATATTTTTTTGTTTTTGAATAATATTTGTCGCGGATCGAAAATAGTAATCGATAGGTGTTGTCAGTATTTTTTGTGATGAACTTGTTCTGAGAACTAGTCCGAATGTGATAAGACTTGTATGTTAAATGTGTGCAGGTACACTGTTTTTCACCATCGCCAATATTGTCAATTAGCCGGGAAACTTAGCGTCATATCATTGTGGTGCGAGAGTTTGGAGGACACACTGCGGTGAGCTTAGACTAAGTATGTTTCGACTGGACGATTTGTCGACGCTACTTGTCGACATCTTTTATTCGCAGTCCGAGGGAGACTGCAAGGGCAACTTGCGCTGGATGACGGCTTAGACGGCCAGCTAGAGAGTTGCCAGGAGCTGGAGTGACGGTTTAGACGGCCAGCGAGGTGGATTTGTGAGCGCAGCCAGCGCTACTTGTCGACATCTTTTATTCGTAGTCCGAGGGAGACTGCAAGGGCAACTTGCGCTGGATGACGGCTTAAACGATTAGCTAGAGAGTTCCCAGGAGCTGGAGTGACGGTTCAGACGGCCAGCGAGGACGATTTGTCGACGCTACTTGTCGACATCTTTTATTCGCAGTCCGAATGAGACTGCAAAGGCAACTAGCGCTGGATGACGGCTCAGACGGCCAGCTAGAGAGTTGCCAGGACCTGGAGTGACGGTTCAGACGGCCAGCGAGGAGGATTTGTGAGCGCAGCCAGCGCTACTTGTCGGCAAAGGAGTCGCAGTCAGCGGCAGAGGAGTCGCAGTGAAGCGTCATCTGCGGTGATCGCAGCCAGCGGTCACGAGACGCAAGGAGCGTCAAGCATCGACGGCCGCAGTCAACAGCCATAAGACGTCGGAGACGCCATTTTGAAGCGCACACAGGCGCCGCCATATTGGAGCTGGGAAAGATGCAGCATTCCCCCAGGAAGAGTGCCCGGCTGAACGGTGGGGAAGCCACCCCCATAACACCGAGAGCGGATCAGCAGCCAGCGGGTGGTGGTTCAGGAAGCCGGCAGTGGGTGAACACCACGGCAGCGGTCGTTGGTACTCCGACCACTACGGCGACTGCTGTGCTTCCCAACCGAGAAGTACTGCCGCCGAAGCTGCGAGCTCATCGGCTGAGATGAACCAGTCCCTCACGTTGGATCTCATGGCGAAGATCGCAGCGTTGGAGAAGGAGCTGAACCAGGTACGAGCGAGCACCGCCAATTGCGCGCCAATCGCAGTTGGCCCAAGCGCAGTTGGCGCCAACAGTGGAGCGTCGGGGCAACCGCATGGCAACAGCATCGCCATTCCCTGGATCCTACGCCGCGATGACGCCGAACGGAATCCAGGCAGCATATGAGCCAAGCAGTTGGCGCCAACAGTGGAACGTCAGGGTAGCCGCCATCTTAGAGCGTCCCGCCATCATCGACAAATGGAGAGGCCTCACATAACGGGGCCGGGCTGGTCCCCTATAACGGTGCCGGTGCAAGCGGTGCGGCCTGCACGCTGCCGCCATCTTGGAGTGGGCCGCCATTGCTAACGACCAGCAACCATTTTGTGCAGCCACTGTGTGCAAAAGACACTGCGCAGCCAGCGCATGGATTCGTGCGTGAGCATCCACAGCATGGCAACAGCATCGCCATTCGCTGGATCCTACGCCGCGATGACGCCGAACGGAATCCAGGGAGCATATGGGCCAAGGAAGCTTCCGGACTTGCCTGTATTTGGAGGGCAGCCTGAGGAGTGGCCGCTCTTTAATTGTGCGTTCGTGGAGACGACCCGAGCGTACAATTGCACGGATCTGGAGAACAACCAGAGGTAGTTGAAGGCGCTGAAGGATCAAGCCCGTGAGACGGTGAAGGCGCTGCTAATACATCCTTCGAATGTTTGCGCCGTGATGGAGCAGCTGCGCTTTAGGTTCGGCCGACCGGAGCACCTTATACACAGCCAGCTCAACAGCGTGCGAGAGGTGCAGCCGATCTTTTAGATTAGATTAGATTAGATTTATTTATTTATTATCCTATAGTGGTATATAGTATATAATACTTTTAAATTATTGCGCCAGATACAAAATTTTATATAGCAATCTTAATATTAACATAATTTGATTTCCTAAATTTCTAGTGTTTTTATATAAATGTTATGTGTGTGTGTTTAACTCTAATAACATAATTTTATTACTTAAATTTCTAGTTTTGTTATATATATGTTTTATGTGTGTGTGGTAAGATAGGTTTTAAGTCGGTTTTCGAATTTTATCGTGACTCTGATTAATTTAATTTGGTTCGGCAGATGGTTCCAAAGCTTAAAGGCATAAATTAGAAATTGTCTATCAGAACTAGCAATTCTTGTGCGTATACTGATGATATTGTGAGTCCGTTGTGAGGAAGAAAATCTTATTAGAGTAAATAAATAGTCAGGTTGCTTTGTCACTATTGTGAGGAATCACAACCCGTGTTCCTATAATTAATAAGTCACCCTAAGAGTTAAGCACATACACACACACACGCACACGGCTAGAAGCCCCTGTACATAGTTTCCGCCCACGAAGGGCTATATCAAATTATTATGTTTGCCCTAGGCTTAAATCTAGATATTAATTAATATAAAGGGGGAAAAGAGATTGCAAGAGAAACAGCCACGCAAGAGAAGCAGCAGCCACGCAAGAGAAGCAGCAGCCACGCAAGAGAAACAGCAGCGACAACCAAAGGCGCGAGAGCAGCGCAGCAGCAGACGAAGTCGGGACACCAGCGACCAGAGGAGAGAGCAGAGAGAAGAGAGAAGCCAGGGCACGCGAGTGACACGCGCCAAAGCCCGATCGATCGACGACGACAGAATTCCCCTCCACGCAGCAGAGGGAGAGCCAATTTGCACGGCCAGCGGCAGAGGGGTGAGCGAGACCACCGACGCTGAAAAGGAGAAGCCGAAATTGCAAGGAACCGCGGCAGAGCAAAGAGTGCCGCCAGTCGCAGCTATTTCCCCTGACGCCGACGCCTCAAGCTCGATATCGACAGAGCGCCAACAACAGCGAGCTTACGCTGCAGCCGGAGGGAGAGGGAAGACAGAGAGAGGACCAAACCGAGCCGAAGATCAAGAGCAGCGCTACCCGAGTGTGCGGGCAGAATTAGGTCGTGTACAGGCCGCAGCGAGCAGAAAGAATTAATTCTGGAACTAGACTTGAACCAAACGGACGCGATCGGGGAAGAGGACAAGTAAAGCCTCCACGTGCAACCGCCACGCTAGTGCCCGAGACTTGGCCACAGGACACGTGTACACACGCATAGCCAGGGACCTTCCCTATAACCACGTAGTTAGGAGCAACAATAAAACCGTATTTCTCTAGACCTGTAAAACCCACGCTTTTCCTATTCTCCCTCGCACGCATAGGAATGCATTTGGCCGGCCATCGGGGCTACAGCAGGGCCCGTTAAACCAAACTGTTCCCTCTCGCTCGCTCACACGCGGATCCTAGTGCCGGGGTTTGCCGTACTAGATCGTTGCGTGGCCACCGGGCTTGCCGGGCACGAGACGAGGCGGGACGGAGCCAGGGTCAACGCCTTGGGTTTGCCAGGCGCGAATCTGGACGGGACCACTGGCAGTTGGGTCTGCCGCCGCCACGTGATCGTTACCTCCAGTTCGGGTCAACGCCTTGGGTTTTGCCAGGCGCAAATCTGGACGGGGAACCTTGGCTGCCGGGCCTGCCGCAGCCACGTGTTCGTTGCCCCCAGCTTAGGGCCCCGATTCCTCCCGAGCCGGGCCGCCACCGGATTCTATCCCATTGCCAACTATTTTCGCTCACTTTAAATGATTAAACTTCGTGCGTCCATGTCCCCGGCCGTTCCGTAATAAAAATTATAATTTTTTTATGGAGGAACTCTGGGCCGCTGAGATTTTACCCCGGCCCCAGAAAAGATCCTTATACTATATTTTTTAGCAGAAATATTGAAATTCTGAAGTCTATCCATGTTCGAACATTTAAATTACTTGGTCCATTCTTCTCAAATTGTAGACATATCGTGCAACATTGTTGAAAGTTATTTTCAGCTTTTGCTGGCTTATGGCATTGCAGTTAGCAAATACTTCAATCCCGTAAAACAGTGTTGGTATGACTAGAGTTTTGGCAATTAGAAGTCGAGTATTTCACGGAATAACAGATTGTGTAATGTATAATTGCCGCAACAATCCATATGTTCTTCCTGTAACTATATTAACATGGTCATTCCAAGACAGAGTCTTATTAAAGAAAAAGCCTAAGATACTAGCCCTTTCGAAGTATTCTAAGTCCGTGTCTCCTAATCGAAGCTTCAGTAAATGATCCGTTTGGATGTTCTTCTTGTATATAACAAGGCACTTAGATTTCAAAGGGATAAGGCTCACCCCATTGTTCTTAGCCAAATTGTTAACATTTAACAAGTCAATATTACATACATTTATACATTCATCAATTTGACTTAACGGACGACTGACATTCATTTGAACATCATCTGCATACATATGAACATTACACATAGACAAAACATTTGGCAGATCATTAACATAGATTGTAAACAAAAAAGGCCCTAAAACAGATCCTTGTGGTACACCACGTGTGATAACTCGAAGTCCCGACCTATTATCTCCAAGAACACTTGTCTTTATTAGAGATATATGATTTTATCAGTTTAACTGCTGTTAATGAAAAATTAAACATTCGTTGCAGTTTCGTCAACAAGACGTCATGATTAACGGTATCAAATGCCTTGCTAAAATCAAGAAGGGTTAATAATGTAACCCTACTTTTATCCATTTCTTGGCGAATGTCGTCAACTATTTTTACAACGGCTGACGTGCAGCTTCGTTTTTGGCGGAAGCCAGATTGGTTATCATTTAACAGGTTATTATTGACTAAGAAACTATTTATTTGTCCAGCTAGAAGTTTTTCAAAAATTTTTGACAGGTATGGAAGTATCGAAATCGGTCTAAATTCGTCATTAGCTTTTGGAATTGGCAAAATTTTTCCAATTTTCCAGGAATCAGGAAAAGTCGACGTGGTTATTGCCGCATTAAATATATAAGTTATATATCGCAAAATTTTTCCAATAATTATTCTCGGAGCACAATCTGGCGAAGATAATTCCCTTCGCTACCCATGTGAGTAACCTCGCAGCCTTCTTGTAGTCAGCAAAGGCGGAGCAGCACCTGGAGGAGCTTGTGGCCAAGCTTCCTACGAGCAGGCGAGTGGAGTGGGCCAGGCATGCTGCAACGATTATGCCCTTTTCCACTGTAGTCCACTTCAGCGCGTGGCTACAGGAGTACGCAAACGTGGTGTGCTCGGTTTTTGACGTCGAAGTAAAGGAGCCGAGGCGTCGAGTTCTGCATGCGAGCATCGACCATAACGAGTGCGATCAACAGGATGATCGGCATGGAGGTTGTCCCATCTGTGGAGGGCACCATTGAATTACGAGTTGCAGAGAATTCGTTGAAGCTTCGCCGCCGGGAATGTGGAGCATTGTGAAGCGACACCGACTCTGCTTCACATGACTATGAAGCGGGCACACGGCGAGATCCTGCTATATGCAAGGTGAGTGCCAGATCAATGGATGCCGAAGGAAGCATCACCGTCTGCTACATGGCGCGGACGAGGAGCGAAGGCCGCAGCAGCGAGGTGGTTCTAGACGCCACGGAGGAAACCAGCAGCCAGCAGTTTCCAGGCGCAGCCCGCCTAGGCTGCCTTCGCAACGAGATGGTCACAGGAACCAAGAAGGAAACCTGCAGCGAGCAGTTTCCAGAAACAGCCTGGAGAGAAGTGCTCCGCGTGAAGCGGGCGCGAACATTCAAAGAAATTTAAGCTGCGTCGACACCGAAGGAGGCCGCCTGCTGTTCCGTATACTGCCGGTTTCGCTGTACGGAGCCGGACGGAAAGTGGACACGTATGCGCTCCTAGATGAAGGATCCTCCGTCACCATGATTGATGACGAGCTGTGAAGGGATCCTGAATTGGAAGGAGAGCGTCGTCAGCTAAACATCCAATGGGTTGGAGGTAGGGCACCCAGAGAGCCTACCAACGTTGTGAGTCTGAAGATAAGTGGAGTTGGGAAGCTCACTAGCCACGCATTGAGAAACGTGTATTCCGTATCGAGCCAGAGTCTGCCGATGCAGACATTAAGTCGACGAGATGTCCAGGGCATGCATAAGGATGCGCGTCTGCCGATGAAGCCCTACAGCAACGTATTTCCGAAGCTGCTCATCGGGCTGGATCACGGACATCTCGGATTGCCACTTCGAATGAGGCGGTTCGCTAGAGAGGGACCGTACGCGGCCGCAACCGAGCTGGGCTGGGTTGTGTTCGGGCCTGTAAGCGGGCAATCGACTACGCCATCACCGAGGACCTGCCTACATGCCGTGTTAGTGGATAACGCGATGAAACGAATGGTGGCGGACTACTTCGACATGGAGAAATTTGGAGTGAAGCCCGCGCCACAGGTCGCAGCCAGCGACGATGTGCGGGCACAAAGGATGCTCGAAGACACCACGGTGAGAGTTGGGCGTCGCTACCAGACAGGATTACTCTGGAAGGACGACCACGTTGTGCTGCCACAGACCTACGAGATGGCGTACAATAGGCGTAGAAAAGAAATTGAAGCGCAACAATCCGTTGGCGCAGGCATACGACCAAATCATAAAGGATTATGTGTTTAAAGGATATGCGAGGAAGTTGCAGCCGGATGAGGCCGCGGTGAGGAACGACCGGTTATGGTATTTGCCACATTTTTTTTTTTTTTTAATTCTTGGACGTTGATGCACTACGATCAGTACACTCAAGTGGCCCGTATGACACCAAGCACGTGCTTGTTCGTGTTAGGTGTTAGTAGAAAAGGAATTCGATGAAGTAACTACTGGCGTGCTGCCAGATTGTTTGCTTGCATGCGTACTAAGTGGGTTAGTGTTAACGTTTTTAGTTTAGGAAGGCTATCTACGTTTGAAATTATTAAGTACAAATCGTTATAATTTGCACATAAGACTCTAATGGGTTCATTCAATTGAAAGGACGTTCTACACATGTGCAACACTAAAGGAATATATTGGAATATAGGTCTAGTATTTCAACTTGGCACGTAAAAGTTAAGCTAACCCAAAAAGTCAGAACTTTCCACGTCACCGTGGATTAGGTTATAAATAAAGGTAATGCCAATCATGATTCTACGGTTAGATAAAGATGGTAAGTTAATTAGGAGGAGTCTACTACAATAGGAGGGTAACCTCTGGTTTGCATCCCAGTTTAAACCGCGTAAAGCGGAAAGTAAAAAGATCTTTTGAACCGACTCAATGCGTTAACTGTGGACTCCATACTGAGGTCTCCAAACGCAAGATCAATATTCTAAGATAAGATGAACGTAAGGATCATTGAATTCTTTCGACTAACGCACTATGGGGCCAACGACCACCATATGTGGCCAAAACCCATTTTTTAAAAGTCGTTAAAAAAATTTTTTTAATTGGAATGTATTCAAAAAACACAAATCTATCATGCTACGTACTTGAAATTTTAACAGAGGGAGCCAATGTTAAGTTAACAGCTGTTAAGTCAGCTGTTTCGTTCGCGCTACCACAGCGATAACCGATTTTTTGATAATCGCTGAAAAATCTTGCAAGTTTAAAGTGACAAAAAGTGTATAAACAATTAATAGGAGTGGTACTTATAACATGCAGTCCAATCTCTGTGGTTTGTAATATGTGTGTGATCGTCGATTGTTGAAATTAACTGTGGTGTCTCAAAAAATTTGTAGTGTATTCTAATTTTTAAATAGAGCAACAAAGTGAGTCCAGCTCTCTCCACTTCTAAAACTTATTACATGTTGTAGAGTTATCTATTCTTAGTATATGCTATTAGTATAAAAGTGCACTTTTGCGCACTTTTTCGAAAATTTAACTTTTAAGGTGCTAACCTCAATGTGGAAAACAGGGAATTGTTTGTGAAATGGAGCACAGAGACGACGAGAAATGCAAAGGAGACCGCCATTTTTGATTGTCTTAAGGCTGAAATTTGTGGATTTTCTTCTGAACAAGACGAAAGACTTATAATAGAGAAAAGCAAAAGCCTATGCTGGAGAATTTCGGGGTTTTGGGCGAAAATCCAAACGGAATTTAAAGCAATTTGAAAGAAAACATGCTGCCTGGCAAAATTCTGAGACATCCTTTACTATAACGAAACGGTCGAGAGCTGTTGGACGGCCTGCATTAACATATATGTCAAAAAAAAAATAACTCAAAGAAAGGAAGTTGCAGATTTGGTAGCAAAAAGGTCAGGAAATGTACAATTTTTAAGTCAAGTGGCAAGTGCTGCTGCTCGAAAGCGTGCGCAGCCTGACCTTGGCTATGTCTTAAAGTTTTTGGCCTTATGTCCAAAGAAAGAAAAAGCTATCCGCGATTTTTTAGCCAGCGGAAATCCCAACAAAAGTGTCTGCTAATGAGGCTTTAGCTCTCCTTTTGGACCAGGGGCTGACAAAACAACAATATTGTGCAATTAGGGAGCAAACAAAAAACAATTCGTTTCCCTCATACAAAGAGGTGGCTAATCGAAAAAAAGATTGCCGGCCGAGAGACATAAAAGTTTCAGAAACAAATGCCGAGGTACCTCTACAAAGTCTTCTGGACCACACTGCAGCTCGAATTGCAGCTTTACAAAATGAGGTTATTTTAAGCGCAATGGAAAATAAAGGCACGGATTTCCTAAGTGCAGATTTAATTTTAAGCTACGGGCTTGATGGTAGCTCTGGACAGTCGAGCTACAAGCAAGGATACTCGTCTGACCAACCCCTTAACAGCGATTCAAATCTTTTCGCTACGACGGTAACGCCATTAAGACTTGTGGATGCATCCAGTAACATACTGTAGAATAATAGGACACCACAATCTATTCGATATTGTCGTCCTTTGAAGGAATCAACAGAAGTGATTCTTAAGGAAAATCAATCATTGAAGAATGATATACTCAATTTGAAGCCATGCAAAATTCTCATGAAAAACACGAAAATCTTTTACATCAAATTTAGATTATATTTAACCGTTATCGATGGAAAAGTGCTCAACGTATTGACCGAAACCAAATCATCTCAAGCATGTCCCATTTGTGGAGCTAAGCCAAAAGATTTCTTAAACAACAAGAATTTTAAATGTGAAAAGTTTTTGCCAGTTCTAACAAACTTGAACTATGGATTAAGTCCCCTGCACAGTTGGATTCGGGTGTTTGAATTCGTTTTGCACGCTGGCTATAAATGCCAGGTACAAAAATTGAAAATGTATAGTCAAGATGACAAAAGATTAGTCGCTGAGAGAAAAGCACATGTTCAAGCTTTGTTTTGGAAGCAGTTGTCACTAAAAGTTGATCAACCGAAAGTTGAAGGACTTGGCAGCACAAATGACGGAAATACCGCTCGTCGGGCTTTCAGTGACCCAAAAAAATTTTCGGACATAACTGGAATAAATCTTGAACTTATTTCTAATCTAAGGACAATATTAATTTTTCTCTCGTGTCAGTTGCCTATTAATGTTGCCAAATTTAAAAACATCTGTTACGCAACAGCGGACGTGTATCCTTGGCTGCCAATGACTGCGACAGTACACAAAATCCTAGTACACTCTGGGGACATAATAGAAAACACAGTCCTTCCAATAGGTTACTTTGGAGAAGAGGGTGCTGAATCAAGGAATAAGCTCTATAAATCCGATCGCCTGCACCATGCAAGCAAAATTAGCCGAAAGGATAATTTTACCGATGTTTTCTAGAGAGCAATGGATACGTCAGATCCAATAATATCATCAGTTAACCTCAATAGAAGAGTAAAAAAAGTCTTTGCCTACCAGATGAAGTAACAGGATTACTATCTTGTGAATTTAAGAGCAGAGAAGAATTGGACGATGATGACCTTTATGCAAGCTTATTAGGATATTCCTGGAATATGGTGCTGGAAAACGAAGGCGATGACGATGAACAATAGGTGTGAAACATAAATATATTTATTACAATAAAATTCTAGTTCCTTAAATTTCAGGTTTTTGGAAACATTAGTTTTACAAACATATTAAAGCTATTTGTTAACAAAAAACTGTTAAGCAAGAAGTAAAAATTTAATATCTTTTTCAAACATGGTAAGACAAACCCCATTTTTATTTTATTCTCTTATTTTGGGATTATATTTTCAATTTTATGGGTCAAACAAATTTTTTTTTGTACACTGAAAAAAATGTTTTTTTTTTTTTTGTTTGGAGGCACGATCACGCCCATTTTTTCTTAAAATATATTACTACTTTTATCATGAACATAAATCAAAAAACAGAACTTAAATATGTTGCTTCGTTCTCAAGTTATTAATTAATGCCACAAAAAGTGGTCGTTGGCCTCATAGTGCAACGTTTAATAAATCCAAGCACACTTTTTCCGTTATTCACCTTGATTGATTGATTGATTACAAGCTTAGAATCTATAAAATAGAGCGCTAGTCACAAGGAATTAGAATATATATATATCTGTCATACTACAACAAGGACAAATTTGGTGCGTAAAATATATTTAATCTAACAATTTTAATTTCTTGTTATTTATATACCTATGTATTTAATTTAGCCTAATCCTAAGTCGCTATAATTTAATTTAATTTATGGGGCTGTTTTGATTTGTGAGAGAGTTTGAAAGTTTCTGTATGGACCCAGAGAGTGTTCGCGCGGTTTTCGAAATATTTAAGGATTGACGTATTTTTCGCGAAAGCAAGTGGTTCACCTGGCTTCTTCTTGGAGGCATCTTTTAGCGATGCCAGAACCGGAGCGCCCAGGTACTTCATTCTTGCCCTTGTTAGGGACGGACATTTGCAAATGAGATGCTCCAATCTTTCTGTTTCCTCAGATTCATCACATTTCCGGCATTTGGCGTTGTTAGTAATGCCCAGCAGTGACCTGTGACCACTAACAGCCTGCAGTCTTTCCTTGGAAGATGCAGTACGTAGTGGCAAAGCTTTTCGTTGCGCTCTTTGTACATCACTTTGGCTGTTTTCCATCTGCTTGCAGCTCGTAGGTCGGCCCGCCTCTCTAGTTCGCTTTGGAGCGTTCTTAGGGAGACCGGAACGTCTTCTGTTCTTTCATTCGGCAGTCCGACGCCTTCCTTTGCAAGTTCGTCTGCCGCCTCGTTACCATCGATGCCCTGGTGGCTGGGAACCCAGCAGATCCGCACTGACATGGTCGTGCTAAGGATATCTAGTGCCTCCCTGCTTTCCACTGCACTTTTGGAACTGACCGCTGGCGATTGCATGGTTCTTATCGCCGCTTGACTGTCTACGAACAAGTTAACCGCTTCATATGGGCGATCAATGTTCTGCGCAAGCTCTGCCGCTTTCCCTATGGCGAATACTTCGGCCTGGAATATGCTGCTTTGGCTTGGTAGCTTATACGACAGCCTTATTTCAGGGTCTGTACAGTATATGCCCGCTCCAACTCCTCCTTCCATGTTGGAGCCGTCGGTATATATATGAGGTGTTAAGCATGGTTCTGGCACGTTCTGGTTAACATGTAGTCTGATGTACTACTCATGTCGCGACCAATTGAACTATGCCCGAATGCTTGTAGAGACATGTTCCCTGATGCAACTGGGCGTGGTGCTGCCTTTCCTGCAATCAGTTGCGCGTGGATATCTAGGGGATCGATTCCGATTATGGTTTTGAGTGCGCCCCTGTTATGCAGAGCAGTGCCTGCCGCTGAGTTCTCTCCAGGAGCTTGTTATAGGTTTTCTTTTCCAAGGCTTACCACCACACTAAGACTTTATACAGCAGTGTCGGACGCACCACCGATATATAGACCCAGTGCATTAGAGCGGGTGAGAGACCCCATGTGCTGCTAAGCATCTTCATGGATGCATATAGCGCTATGGTGGCCTTCTTTACCCTCTCCAGTACATTGGGCTTCCATGTCAGCTTGCTGTCTAGTACAATGCCGAGGTATTTAATGCATGTTTATGTAATTTTTAAAGTATTGTATTGGCCTCCATTAAATTATTTAAGACTGTATTTGCTCTTTTAACTCCTGGATTCGACTTTTCTACCCATTATTGTTAGTGGTGGGATCCATACTTTGAAATATGTGAAGGGCAGAGCGAGAGGCAAATATCGGGGACATTTTGTTTTATTACAATTTTTATTCTTCGACGCGTTATGGAAATAGTAAAAGTGCGCCTTCAAATAATCTGCTAAATCTTGCACCTTTCTAGTGTTTTCGTATCTGAATTGGATACCGCGCTTCGAAACAGACCTAGGGGACAAGCTGTTCCAAACTATTTGCCTCTCGCTCTCTCTCACTGCTTTGGAACAGTTTTCTTCTGTTTGGATACCGTGATTTAGCGAATTCATGGAAGTGTACTTATGCAATCGCAAAAAGGTAAGAACAGACTATTTATTTGGTATTTTTATGTATCGATATATCAATGCTAAAAATACATAGAAATAATAATGTTATTGAAATAATATTTTCGCAATTACTGAGAAATTGATTCCTTTATCTTTAAATTGTACACAAAACGTGGTATTAATTTTGTGAAACGGGCTTAAGCTAAATGCGTAGAAAAGTTTTTGTATTAAACAATGAGCAATGCTGGTATTAAAATCGATCAGCCTCGCCTTAGTTTTGAATACGGTTTGTCACAAAAATTGTTAAAATACATCTGCACATCTTGTAATAATATTGAATACCTTTTTATTAAACAGCGCCCGAAAGCGATAGTGAGCTGAGAAAACGGCTGGCGATAGAAGCAATAATTACACAAAATGTTGGCAAACACGTTGATCTCGATGTACTTAGAAAATTGTCGTTGTCACCCCACGGTTTGGTAAATGATAATATACGAAGGGTTTTATGGCCTCAGTTGGTAGGAGTGGATGTAAACAGTTTAGAGCGAGCTCCATCTCTTGATGCTTTGCAAAATCATCCGGAATATAATCAGGTTGTGCTTGATGTAAATCGATCATTAAAAAGATTTCCTCCTGGCATTCCCTATGAACAACGAATTGCCCTCCAAGATCAACTAACTGTTCTAATACTACGTGTTATTAAGAAGTATCCTAATTTGCGCTACTATCAAGGCTATCATGATGTTGCAGTTACTTTTTTGTTAGTGGCAGGCGAAGAAGTAGCTTATGCCATAATGGAGCAACTGTCTACAACACATTTTTCCGAGTGCATGCAAGAAACAATGGAAGCCACGCAAAGGCGCCTTATGTTTATCTGGCCTGTCATTAAGTTTGAAAACCCAGAACTTTATATATTTATGCAAAAGTCTGCGGTGGGCACTTTGTTCGCTTTGCCATGGTATTTGACCTGGTTTGGACATAGTTTAAATTCATACAAATCCGTTGTCCGTTTATATGACTACTTCCTAGCATCTCCCATTTACACTCCAATTTTCGTAACTGCCGCTATTTTACTTTATCGGTCAACTGATATATTGAAAGAGGAGTGCGATATGGCATCCGTGCATTGCTTCATATCAAGGGTACGTGATTTCTGATCAATATAAATATATGTATTAGCGATAAATTAAAATTTTTCTAGCTTCCAGAGGATTTACCATTTGAAGACCTGCTAAAAACTTCTAGTAAACTTTTTAATAAGTACAGTTTAACAGTAATAGAAAAAGATGTTGATGAACTTATCCGGAACGAGTAAGTATAGACTGTTAGGGGGCGGAGGATTAAGTAATAACTGATCGGGGGGCTATGCAAAGTCCGAAAAATAATAAGTAGGAACACAAGCTTAGGAATACCTTCACGCATAACTGTCAATTGGTTTTATTTTGAAAAGCTTCTGTATGGTAAAGCCTTCTTAATAATTATAAGAAAATTAGTCATTTTAGGTCTGGGCAAAACAATAAGCATACCGATATTATACCATTTAAAAAGTATTAAATCTGCAATAAGACTGAGATTTATTTATTTAGAAACACAAGCCAATTTAGCAAGTCCCCTTGTTTATATGTCCGTTTCACTCACGATCTCAGAAATGATATCTTTTTATACCCTTGCAATGTATTATAATTTTAGTCAGAAGTTTGCAGTGAAGAAGACATTTCCGACCCTATAAAGTGTATATATTCTTGATCAGCACCAACAGCCGAGTTTATCTAGCCATGTCCGTCTGTCCGTCCGTCCGTTTCTATGCAAACTAGTCCCTCAGTTATGAAGCTATCTGAATGAAACTTTGCAGATAGTCTTCTATATGCTCTCGCTGCTATATAAATCTTAACGGGCCGGATCAGACGACCATAGCACATATGAAAATGTTTAGGGAAAAATATCTAACTAGCCAATTTTCCACATATTTTCATAAAATTTAAGAAATGGCCATTCTTTATTATTCTAGAATTTTGGTTTTAATTTGATTAAAATCGGACCACTATATCATATAGCTGTTAAAAGAAGTATATATATATGTTTGGCTTCGCAACATTTAGTTCGTTGACGACATTTTTCGCCAGCAACATTTTTCGCTGGTAGCATTTGTTTTATGTCAGTACCCGAGAAAACGAAAAAGTTAGAACATTTTTTTCTTCTTTTACTTACTGCTAGGGTATTTAAACTTCATCATGCCGAAGTTATCTTCCTTTGAAAGTCAAACTGTTGCTGGATACATGTGGCTTGTCACTTGTTGAGCAACTCCCATTGGTGCCGCCAAGACATTGTTATAAACTTCTACTTATATTAAAAAAAAAAACAGCACAGGTTTCATTCTTTATTTTACACCAAACTTTACTTATATTCCTAGGCTTTGAAATTTTGAATGATGGTGCTGATCAAGAATATATACTCTATGTCAAGATTTCATAAAAAAGTTTCTGACAAGATGACCTGGAGAATTTTTTGATTTATGTAATAAAAATAAACATTTGCTTATAAGTTCTCCAGACAAAATGTATAAAGCCGAAAGGTAATATTTTTTTGTTTCTGAAAGGAAGCAAACTTAGGCACCCGGAATTGTTCTCATGCAGCTTATAATTGCATATTTTTATTATAATTTTATCCATTTTGATAAAATAAAATATTAAGCTAACAGGAATTATAATAAAATCATTTATACATACACTTGCTCAAATATCTCTGGGTACACCTAAAAAAAAAAAACAATTCTAAATTTGACGTTGAATTTTTCAAAAAGTATTATACATACCAATATAATTTTTCCACCATTTTATAAACTGGGAAAATGTCTATTAAATGTATATATTTTTTTTATTTTCTGTCGAATATTTTACTTGTTATAACATTTTTAGCAAAGCTACTCGAAAATGTGCATCTACAAAAGTCTGGATACACATACATTTAACTGTCAATATCATAAGAAGCTTATCGCCTTTTAACGAAGAGAGAACAATGTATACAACTTGTAAGACAAAATCTTATCTTAACTGCCCATGAACTGACTTTAGAGGTTAAAAAGCGTTTTTTAAAGTCATATTTAGTTTTCGAAAGACGTAAATTCATTTATTTCGCTTCGAAATCACACCTGTTAAGTTTCTTGATCTGAACACGCTTTTACCATTTGCGCACCCAACATTTATCTTATGTTATTACCCACGAAAGCGAAAAATCAGAAAGATCTTTTTGATCCGTTTTTATACCCTTAGTATTATAATTTTATTCAAAAGTTTGCAACGCAGTGAAGGAGACATTTCCGACCCTATATAGTATTTATATTCTTGACCAGCATCAACAGCATATTCGATCTGTCTGTCCATTTCTACGCAAACTCGGCCCTGAGTTATGAAGCTATCTGAATGATAGTCTTCTATATGCTCTTACTACCATATAAGTCGGGCCGGTTCGGTCGACTAATCATAAAATTTAAGACATACCCATTTTATATTTATTTCAGATATTCATTTTATTAAAAGTACGAGGGCTATGTAAAAAGTAACTTTCCCTATTTTTTTTTGACTGTACAGCATGGTTTATTAATAAAGTGTCATATATCATTGGAAAGGTCGCTTTATTACCTATTTTTCGACATAATCAGCTGCCCTGTCAATACAGCCTCTTTCTCCACTTTTGGTAGCCCGACTCAAAGAACTCCACCGCCAGCCCGTTAAGATAGTTGGTGACAGCTGTTTTCACTTTATCGTCACTTCTAAATTTTATTCCTCTTAAGTGTTCCTTCAACTTTGGGAAAAGGTTAAAATCAGACGGCGCCAAGTCAGGACTGTAAGGTGGGTGAGGTTTCATAGGTTTTGCATGAAAAACCGTATGACAGACCGGATTTCGCACTTGGCGGCGGGAGCGATCGGAAGATTTTTTTCGAACAGCTGTAACTCCGGCACTGAGCATCGCAGAAACTTGATAAAGGCACGTATAGAGAGGGGAAGGACTAAGCTTCACGGCGGAATGCTTTCGCATTGGGAAAGTTACTTTTTCCATAGCCCTCGTAATAAAATGTTTATAATATTTTTAAAATAAGTGTAATAATTGTAATTTTATCTGTTTTACACTTTTACATTATTTCTTATCTGCTAAACGATGGAGCTTATTTATATGATATAACTGCCATAGATACGCTGTAGATACTGTAAATATAGTATGATAGGTAAACGTTGAAATCGAATTTTTTGGTATGTAAAAAAGCTTTATGTAATTCCTGTTAGTTTTTATTTTCATTTGATCAGATTTGATCTTAATGATAAATTGAAATAAATCATAATAATAAGCTTAATAATATTTGGAATAAAATATTTAAATATAAAATTAATTTTTTTTACATTTGTTAAATTTGTTTTTGTGAATGCTCAAAATTGTTCATATATTAAGAATGTAGTGTACATCGATTTGAGTAAAAGTGACCAAGTTTGAACGGACTTTCCTACTCTGTATTTTGTTTATTTATTATTTTATTTATATCCTGTCGTGAAAAATTAAGCTTTTTGGCTTGGAATTTTGATAATGAATTAGAAAAAAGAAAAGTGGCTTTTGAGTACCCCGGAACATATATCAAATAATTCTGAAGGCAGTTAGTATGTACACCGCAAAACTAACCATATACATATGTTAAAAACAAATATGTTATAATTTGTTATATTAATTTCCTGATTGTAACCGTGTCAAACATACGATATGGTGACCCTATCTTATCCCTTCGGTCTTATATACTATCCGCAGTGAAAAGAAGACAATTTACATAGCTTTTCATGTAATTGTTCAGCACACGCTTTATGTATACTTCACGGTACTAAAAGCTTCATTTTAATAGGAACGAACAGCGGAAAGAAGAAGAAATTCTATCGGAACGGCGAAGGAAGATTTCCCGGCATGTCGCAGCAGACAGACGTTTGGGTTTCAGTCAATGGCTTTCAAATGTGTTAACCTCAAAGTCAGTGGTAGTAACAACTGCTGTTTCCATTGTAGTAGGTGTTTGTGCATATTATTACAAAAATCAGTATCTAGCCGCGGGTATTAGCTGAAACTCAGCTTTTCTTAGGTGGAACCTTGGCTTTATATCACGATTCAAACCACTTCACTCCAAAGTAAGTTTTATGGTTGAGGTTTCATGTATTTCAACACTATAATTAAGCGATATAATTAAAGCAAATTAAATATATAATAAATTCATGAAAATTGTTTGGAAACTATACTGTATTTTGAAGTTAATATATGTTACAACACATTAATATAGTATGTCATAATAAAGAGTTTTACATGTATGTACGTATACGTTCTAAAATTTTATTTTATTAGGTTGGGTTAAATCGGAAGGCCCTCACGGGGCCGCGCATAGGCCAGTATGGCCCTTAGCTATCCGAAATTTCCTGTATGGACCTATAGAGTGTTCGCGCGGTTTTCGAAATCTTTAAGGATTGACGTATTTTTCGCGAAGGCATGTAGTTCGCCTGGCTTCTTCTTGGAGGCATCTTCTAGCGATGCCAGAACCGGAGCGCACAGGTTCTTCATTCTTGCCCTTGTTAGGGCCGGACATTTGCAAATGAGATGCTCCAAGGTTTCTGTTGCCTCAGATTCATCACATGTCCGGCAAATGGCGTTGTCGGTAATGCCCAGCTTGACTGCATGTGCCGCAGCTAGGCAGTGACCTGTGAGAATTCCCACTAGCAGTCTGCAGTCCTTCCTTGGAAGATGATGTAGTGGCTAAGCTTTTCGTTGTGCTCTTTGCACATGATTTTTGCTGTTTTACAGGTTGTGGAAGTTCTCTTCCATCTGCTTGCAGCTCGTAGATCGGCCCGCCTCTCTAGTTCGCTTTGGAGCGTTCTAAGGGAGACAGGAACGTTTTCTGTTCTTTCATTCGGCAGTCCGACGCCTTCCTTTGCAAGTTCACCTGCCGTCTCGTTACCATCGATGCCCTGGTGGTTGGGAACCCAGTAGATCCGCACTGACATGGTCGTGCTAAGGAAATCTAGTGCCTCCCTGCTTGCTAGTACACTTTTGGAACTGACCGCTGACGATTGCATGGATCTTATCGCCGCTTGACTGTCTACGTACAAGTTGACCGCTTTATATGGGCGATCAATGTTCTGCGCAAGCTCTGCCGCTTTTTCTATGGCGAATACTTCCGCCTGGAATATGCTGCATTGGCTTGGTAGCTTATACGACAGTCTTATTTCAGGGTCTGCCCGCTCCAACTCCTCCCTCCATCTTTGAGCCGTCGGTGTATATATTGAGGTGTTGAGCATGGTTCTGACCTGTTTTCCAGTCGTCAGGTCCCATGAAGGTTGTTGTTTTTGTATCCGGGCACGTTCTGGTTATCATGTAGTCAGATGGATGTACTGCTCATGTCTCGACCGATTGAACTATGCCCGAATGCTTGTAGAGACATATTCCCTGATGCATCTAGGCGTTGTACTGCCTTTCCTGCAATCAGTTGCGCGTGGATATCTAGGGGATCGATTCCGATTATGGTTTCGAGTGCATTTGTGGGGGTTGATCTCAGCGCCCCTGTTATGCAGAGTAGTGCCTGCCGCTGAGTTCTCTCCAGGAGCTTGTTATAGGTTTTCTTTTCCAAGGCTTGCCACCACACCCCGCCTTGCGGCGTGCCCCTGTGAGCTCCTTTCACTATGGAGGCGGTGCCCCAATCGGATTGTACCCGCCTACAGCTTAGCAGATTTCTTATCCACATGTTGATGGCGGGGGGCGTATTGGCCGCTTCTAGGCGGTCCATTATAGCGTCTGTGGTAAATGCTCCGGATATGTCCACAAGCACTCCGAGAGCATATTCTTTGTTGTGCAGGGCTTTCTCAATGGTGGCTACTAGTGAGTGTAGTGCCGTTTCCACTGATTTCCCTTTTGTGTAAGCGTGCTGTTTGGTTGACATTAGTCTTCCCACATCGTTTCTGATGTATACATCCAGCAACTTTTCTAGCGTCTTTAGTAAAAAAGAGGTAAGGCTTATCGGCCTGTAGTCCTTGGGGCTCACGTGACTGCACTTCCCTGCTCTTGGCAAGAAGACAATCCTAGAGGTCCTCCATTGGATTGGGATATAGCCCGTGCTTAAGCAGGCTGTGTAAATAGCGTAAAGCCATGGGGTTATTACTTCTTTGGTCACCTGTAGCATGGCTGAGAATATTCCATCTAGTCCTGGTGCTTTTATTCCCTCAAAGGAATCTATAGCCCATGGGATTCATTTAGAGGATATTAAATTTGTTGGGAGAGGCTCTTCTCCAGTTGCGAGGTCCTGGTGCTTGTTGGCATCGGGTACGTCAGTGCATTCTGGGAAGTGAGCTTGCATTAGTGCTGTTAGGGCCTCTTCGCTGCCCTCAGTCAACTTTCCGTCATCGCGCTTGAGCTGACTCTGTATGGTAAGTTGCTTCGATAGCAACTTCCGGAGTCTAGCCGTTTCTGGGGCCGTCTCGATATTGGAGCAGAAGTTTCTCCACGTGCTTTTTTGCGCCCTGCGTAGTTCTTTCTTCTAATCCCTGAGTAGGATCTTGTATTCCTCATTGACAATATCATTTTGCGCCTCTTTGGCGATATTTGAAAAATTCCCTGAGGTTATTGCGTAGAAGCGAGAGGTTCCTGTTGAACCAGGGTGGCTTGGTCCTCTTCCTGGCTTTAGATGTCGGGCATGCTGCGCGTTGCGCATCTAGTAATTCCTTGGAGAGGGTCTCTAGGGACTTTTCCGCGGAAGTCGGATTTTACTATGCCCGGACCAGTCACGAGTCGTGTCGTGACCGTCTTCTTAAACTTTCCCCAGTTAGTGTTCCGGGGGTTCCTGAAAGCGATTGGTATGGGAGAGTGGTCGAATTCGTATTGGAATTGTATGTACTTATGATCTGAGAAGGATGGTCTCTCACGTACTCTCCATTCCGATACCATAGTACTTCGTCCCCTTACGATTGTGGTGGGACCTACGAAGGTATGCTCCTCCCCCACGTTTGTTATGCTTAGGTTAGTGGATAGTAGAAAGTCTAAGAGTGACTCACCTCTGTCGTTTATGTCGGGGCTTCCCACACGCAGTGATGTGCGTTGGCGTCTGCACCCACGAGTATTTGCTGGTCATTCCGGCTGGCTTCTGCCATGCTCCTGAGTTCCTCCGGTGGCGCCGTTCTGTCATGTGCCATGTAGCAGGAAGCTACCAAAAGGCGCTTCTTCTCGCTCTCCAGCATCACGGCAGTCAGGTCATCCGTGCTGTAATGAGCGTGCAGACCTTTCCGTACAAGTACAGCGGTTGTTTCTGCTTACCGATGGGGTGTAGAACAGGTTGAAATTTGAGGACTTTAGTCCGGCGACGGCATTGCCCGATGCAATCCATGGCTCTTGGACCAAAGCTATGTCGGCGGACCCTTGCTCCAGGGCGATGAGGAGTTCCGCCGACGCGACCTTGCTTTTATGGAGATTGAGCTGCAGCACCCTGAGTGTCATGGGTACTGGGCTCATCTCCATTCGACGGGTTGACTGTTAGCGTCAGGTCACCGTCCTCCACGTCGTATTCGTCTAGCGACAGTCCCTGGGCGGCAACCACGATGGTTTCTGGCGGTCGTCAAAAGGGGGAAGGAAGTGTAAACGTCTGCTAGGTAGCTACAACAGCAAGAGGATCAAGGATTGTTTGGAGTTGAGCAAAGGATCTCTCCGAATTTTCACGGGTTTCCTGACCGGGCACTGTAGATTGCGCAAGCATCTGCATAGTATCAAGATAGGGGAGGACAGTCCTTGCAGACTTTGTCTGGAAGAAGACGAGACTCCAGAACACCTACTTGAGGAGTGCCCAGCTATCAGTTGGCCCACTTGGGGGTCCGTACACTCACCACGCAGAAA